>JACEIK010001436.1:0-16710 GCA_018107945.1 Datura stramonium | reverse complement strand
TCAACTTCCACTTCTTGCTTCCGAGTCCATCCCCGCACTTCACCAACTTGTAGATTAGCTTCCAAAATTTCCTTCTACCTGCAAAACAACACTAATCATGGTTGTTAGTATAAATTCACATTTACCTAAGAATCACATGAGAATGTAAACATAAAAATAGATAAACAAGTCAAAATTAAGTATTTGAGTATCACCTTGGGCATGCAATTCGTCCCAAGATCAGAACCTATTCTTGCGCTATCCGTTCATTGCACTAGCAGAGGCACCCTGCTGAACTAGTTGCTGGGGTGCGTACCCACCATCGCCTTGTCTAGCTGAAGGGCAATCCTTGAGTTTTTGTCTAGGTTTTCCACACTCGAAACAAGCATATGAACCAACTAAACATTGCCTAGGGTTATTCCTGCCGCACCGTGCATAGGATGGAAGAGTGCGCTCCCATTCCATGCTCCCTTGGCCTCTAGAGCCTGATGCTCTACCCTTCTGGTCACATCTAAGTCTGGATGGAACACTGACCGATGATGGAGCTAGAGTTGACAATCTCTAGTGGGTCTGAGGGAAAGATACACCATTGGATCTCTGATAGAACTGCCCATAACTCCCTTTCCTGGCCCTCTTTGCCTCCCTCTTTTTCTTCTTCATATTCTCTGCCTCTATATGCTAGGCATATATGATCAGTCTAGGGATATCTATGTCATTGATCAGCATGGTGGTCCTACACTCCTTGACCAAGGAATCTACCACCCCATTCACGAACCTGGTCATATGACCCCTCAGATCGGCAACCATCTCTGGTGCATACTTGGACAATCGGGTAAACTCCAAGGCATTCTCTTAGACAGTCATGTTGTTCTGATTAAGATTAATGAACTCAGCTGACTTTGCCTCTCTCAATTCTAGAGGAAAGAACCTATACAAGAATGCGGTAACAAACTAATACCAACCCACGGGAACCGCACCTACTCCATTGCTCTCCTTCTACTATCGGAACCATATGTGAGCAACCCCCTTCAACTGATGGGAGGCTAAGTCTGCACTCTCCTCTCTACCCCTATAATTTGGGGGATCTTTTGCATCTTCTTTATGAACTCATGTAGGTCCTCATCCACCTTTGAGCTTAGACTCTTAGATGGGTTCATCATAAAGAAGTATCGCACTCTCACCGCTGCTACATTCCCATTTTGGTGGACATTGACCACTGCCTACTGGTTGACCTGAACGATCATAGCCTGTGCTAACATCTAAAATGCCACCCTGAACTCAGCATGAGTTACCTGATGAGGTAAGAGATCCGCCAGAGATGGTGGGGCTGGCTAATGCCTATCTCCATTGCCATTTCTATGGCCATTTCCATTGCCATTTCTTGTACCATTAACTCGGCGTGGAGGCATATTTCTGCAAACGTGTATATCACGAGTTAGAGGAATAGAGAGATACTTCATCGCACGACATGGATCATGAAAGAAGGGAAAATTCCTAAAATGTCTCGTAGCCTCCGCCCCAGAAGTGTGGCGCATTTCACACCCATGGAAATGACTCTACTTAATGAAAATTTTAGACACCCTAGGATACATCTAAACCTTTTCACTGATACCTAGTTTGTCACAACTTGAGTTGAGACCTCGAATTGAGACACGGGACCTAGAACCACGAATAGCTCCAAGCTAACAAATGGTACATACATAGTATGATAAGAGCCTCACTAAGCAGAAATAAAGCTTGAACATGATATAAGCGGAAGTCTGGGTATCATAAGGACAGAAGAATAAAATAACTCAACAATGTTGAATTGTCTATACATGATAGTCTGAAAAGCCTCAACTACTACGACGAGCTAATGGGACAACACCCCCAAATAGCTCACTAGGTCTAAAACTAAAAGACATGGTATAAACATAAATCTGATAATGTCCCTGAAGAATGAATACTCACCCAAGAGGGAATAGGGCGAGACTGATTAGATCACCCTAACCTATGTCATGAGACAATATAACATAGAGTATGCGGTTAGTACTTTGAATGTATCGAGTATGTAAGGTAAGTAAAACATGCTGATAAAATGATAGTTTGAAATCATAAGTATAAATCAAGAAAAATCACGTGAGTAAGGACAACATACTAAAAGCCATAAGTCCAAAGTATACATATTCATAAGCTATTCATCGAAATTTGAATATAATGACCCAAGGTTTTGAAATAGAAATCATATAACTTGTCATGCTTGAAATCGTAAGTTAAAGCAAATAAACTGATCAATGGGTCAAATATTCTATAAAACATAATATCATAAGTCATAAACATGATTAACTGATATCATGAGGAACAACATATATTCTTATAACCAACATATCCCATGTGAGCATACATGGAGCCTGACCTGTAAATTCCTAGTGGGGAGGGTGTTCATACCTTGCCAAGGGTAGAACCATGAAAAAGGCAAGATATCACTCATAGGTGGCCCATTCGGGCATGGGAGACACTCTTGTGAAGGACCCCATCATGGCTACATTGGCATGTAATTCTAAGACCCGGGTGCACTGAAACCTTGATCTACTCGATGTTAGATACTACTCCCAAAACATATATAGTGCTCATATCATAATCATGAAACACACTTGAAGTACATAGCCTTGTCGAAATCATGAGATTCGTAAATATGAAAATCATACTTGACATACATGAACTAGCCATGAAAATAATGCTGCTAAATTGACTATGATACTTAAGCTTGATATTCATGAAATCATACATACTTTAGTAAAATCATCATAACTTGAAAAATCATATATTCATGAGAGATTCTAGTTGAAAACCTGCATTCATAATCATAAATCATTGATTGAATCATAAGAGACTTGAATTCATAAGAGATCATGAGAGATTTCATGAGAATTGGGTCTAACCCTAGAATTTCACAAGATCATGATTTGAGATTGAATTCATAATATGGAGATGAAGTTGGGCATGAAGGTTGATGAAATACCCCATTAATAACCCTACATATCCGGGATTGATGGAGTTCCTACTTAGAATTGAGACCCAATAGAATTTGAGATGAAGAACCCTAGCTTGCCTAGAGAGCTTGATTTCCCAATTATGGTGTGTTGAAGAGAGTGAGGGTTTAGCCTGAGTTTAACCCTTAAATTAGACATTTTTAGGAAGCCTAAAATGGCATCACTTCGAAGTTAAAATCATTGAGTTTTACCAAAATACTCCTGAACTAGAGAACTTAATCCTGAAACTGGCAGAACCAACAACCAAACCCACGGGTTGTTGGTCCATACAACGACTAGTTGAACCCTCTCGTTGGTTCCTTCTTTTCCTTGGATCCACTCTTTGAACCTTATCCAATGACTAGAAACAACAACTGGTACAATTAAACAATAGGTCATACAATCCCTTTTTCGGTTTTGGGGAAGATCTTTTACGTTTCTCTGAAGTTGATACCATAGACTAAACCGACAAACCATTGGTTCTTAGGACGATTCAACTTGTGGCTCATTGAATAGACATGGTGCCATTTTCCTACTGATTTTGGATACAAGTCCCGAATATGATCTTATGGACTTTTCAGGGCATTACATTATCTCCCCCTTGGGAACATTTGTCCTCGAATGTAGATTAACTGAGTTGGAAGGACAGGGAAGGAATTGTAATCCCATAACTGAATAACTATAGCTTAAAATTGATGGAGTGAATTACTCCGGACTAAGATACATGACTGAATTGAATTCATGAAACATACATACATGCTAAGACATGAAAGAAACTGAGATACATGAACTTGACATGAAACTGAATAAAGTACTAAGGAGGAAATTGGAACCTCATGCTGGAACCGAGATGGAAGGGAAATGATGTGGGAATCCAGCTATCATATCTACTTCGGCTTCCCCTCAACTAGCTGATTTCTCCACAAAACCTTCACTGAAGCTACCTCCTTGTCTTCAACTTATGAACTTGACTATAAAGGATCTCAACTAGAACTTTCTCATATGCAATATATCCTTTAAACCATTGCTCTCCATCGGAACAACTAGAGCTGGATTTCCAATGCACTTTTTTTAGCAAAGACACATGGAAACTGGATATACCGAAGCTAACTCCACTGGTATCTTTAACTCATAAGCCACTTCCCCAATTTGCTTCAAAATCTTATAAAGACCAATATATCAGAGACTGAGCTTTCCCTTCTTATCGAACCTCATCACTCCCTTCATGGGAGACACCTTCGGAAACACCAAATCATCAACGACAAATTTAAGCTCTCTTCTCCTAACATCCGCACTGATTTCTGATGACTCTGAGCTATTTTCAGCCTTCTTCTAATAAGATGAACTTTATTTATAGCCTTATGAACTGAATTTGGCCCTATCAACAAGGCTTTTCCTACCTCAAACCATCCGATAGGCGATCTACTCCCGTAAAGAGCCTCAAACGGAGCCATTTGGATGTTAGAGTGGTAACGGTTATGTAGGCAAACTCAATGAGAGGAAAGTGATCATTCTAGCTACCCTTGAAATCAATAACATACACCCTATAACATGTCCTCAAGAGTTTGAATGGTCCGCTCGGCCTAACCATCTATCTGTGGGTGAAAAGCTATGCTACGCTTCACTTGAGTACCAAGACCTTTTTGAAATGATCACGAAAACTGGGAGGAGAACTGAGTGCCCCTATCTAAGATGATAGAAAATGGAACTCCATGTAATTGAACTAACTCCCGAATTTAAAGTGTAGCATAATCCTCGCCTGAATCTATAGTTTTGACCAGGTAAGAAATATGCTGATTTGGTCAACCTGTCTACACCACCCATATAGAGTCATACTCTTGGTGTGTACGAGGAAACCCTGTAATAAAGTCCATGTTGATCACTCCCACTTCTAAGTAGGAATACTAATATTCTATAGAATACACCCCCTTCTCTGATGCTCAGCCTTCACCTGTTGGAAATTTGGATATTTAGCCACAAATCATGCTATATCTCTCTTCATGCCATTCCACCAATAGAATTTCCATAGATCACGGTACATCATGGTGGCACCTAGATGGATAGAATACCGAGAGTTATGAGCCTCTCTCAACATTCGCTCTCTCAACTCATCCACATCCGGAATACACAATCAACCCTTATATTAGAGTACACCATCTCCCCCTTGGGAGAAAACCTCCACTTTCTGATTCTAGATTACTTCCTTAAACATTATTAAAATAGGATCCTCATCTTGCCTTGTCTTAATTCCTTCACCAGTGAAGATTCTGACCCATTCTGAATAATAACACCACCATTTGTTGAATCTATAAGGCAAACCGCCAAGCGCAAGCCGGTGGACATCCTTCACCAATTCTTTCCTCCTATCCTCAACATGGGACACACTCTCCATGGACAACCTACTAAGAGCATCTGTCACTACATTTCCTTTCCCAAATGATAAAGGATCCTCATGTCATAATCCTTAAGAAGATCAATCCATCTCTTTTGCTGCAAATTCAGATCTTTTTGAGTAGACACATACTGAAGGCTCTTGTGATCTATAAGCACATCCACATTCACCGCATACAAATAGTGCCTCCAAATCTTCAAGGAAAACACCACGTGGCTAACTCTAAGTCATGCATTGGGTAATTCTTCTTATGATTATTAATCACGCTCAAATTACACCACCGAAAAAGTATAATGCGGACGTTGTCAATAAAGAACCCGACTAAGGTTGGGGTCAATTCCACAGAGAATATGGTCAGGATGTATAATAACTCGAGTATTTATGATTTTAAGTTAGTTATTTCCTAATGGAGGGCTTAAAGAAATAATCAAGTAAGAATATGGTCAATTGGTATTGTTATCAAGTTTATGCAATTAACTAGGGAAGTGTTTCTGATGGACTCAGAAAAACTTTGGGTTATTACACTAATGATCTATCCAATACTCCTGCAGAACTAATAAAATAGGTTCATCCAAATGACTGATTCATCCCTCTTTGATGACTACACTAAATTACTAGATTAGATCTGTTGAGTGATTTCACTTTAACCTTTATCAATTATTCCAAATTAACTATCCTGTGACCACAACTCAAGTTATTCAATGAAACCAAAGTTCAAGGCTTTATTGTTCTTCTCTTTTTCTAATCTCTACTTCTCTAGATTAAGCAAGTAGAGAATACAGGCATGTCGTAATGTTGCGCACTGTTAAGAAGAATTTATGATGATGAAATGAACAGTAAAAGCATGTGTACTGGTTTCGAATCACTTTATGTTAATTGTAGTTAGTTATTCCACCATGGTTCCCACAATCCTAGTTGTGGAGGTTTAAGCTATTCATGATTGCAAGAAAAGGATTAGATTTCATGGAAGAAGACACAGTTAACAACTTACAATGACGATTGAAGAAAAACCCAATTGATAATTGCACAATCAAAACTATTTGAAAATCAAGAACAACGATAGTTTCTTCAAGAAATTTTTGGATTTGATCTCCAAGTAGTGTTAGTAAACCCAAAAATCATGATTACACAATAAAAAATCTCCTCCCCCCCAAAAAAAACCTAAAAAAGGTAATTATAAAATAATTGGAAACCTTTTCTAAATTAACAGGGACACTGTTGCCGACATATCCTATGAGTCATAGCATGATGCTACAAGTCATATTTTCCATTCACTATATGCAATGCAGTCTATAAAAGGTCCTTTATTTGTTCCTTCAACTCTTTAATCTCAATTGGATCCATTCTATAAGGAAGAATAGATATCAACTGTGTATTTGGAAGGAGGTCTATCCCAAAGTCGATCTCTCGCTCAGGAGGGACTTCTTGCAGATCCTTTGGGAACACTTCTGGGAATTCAAAAACAACTAAGATGTCACGCCCCACCTTGAGAGGCATGATTGCACCTAAAGCCACACTGGGATCTGGGTTGATCTAGCTGGGCGTACGCAGCACTAGTGCCTACTAGTGACTTATAATCAATAAAACCAANGCAATTGCAAAACCCTATACTTGGTCATAGATAATTTATCACATTTTGATAGGGATTGGGCATGGGTGTGGAAGAAAACACCCACTCATAGCCTTAAATACCTGGGAATGGTGAATCCTAACACCCTCTAATAGCCCAAGCTGAGATTCGAATGGAAACCTTGAGACTTTTTGCTTGAATCTCCTCTGCAATCCTTCAAACTTGCATGTATGGGAATAATGGCTTAGGATAGGTTTTACCCTACTGAAAATCCACTAAAACAAGCTTAAACGACGTAGTATATGTCTTAGGAACTGAGAAAATTATGAGAAAACCCTTACTAATTCGCAGAAGATAACTTTCAGGTAACCCTGTCGGGTGACCTGATGACTCGTTTCCAGGGCCATCGACCCGTTAGGTTGCTCGTCAAGTATACTGGAGGACTTGCCCGCTGGGGCTCGTAACGAATGACTTAACGACTCGTCCCCCGTGTCCATGACTCGTGGCCACCTAATGTCTGGTACACTTCCTTTACATCAATGAAAATCATCCTGCTCGCTCACGACTCACCCCACGAGTCGTTGCGACAGCCCACGACTCGTGGGGTCCCTTTCATTAAGTACACTGGTCAGCTACTCCACTTAACTTCCCACACCACCCCACGATTGACATGACGACTCGTGGGGGCAGACCACGAGTTATTACCTCAATCGTGGGAACCTCAGTCCTTCCTTTCCCCCAGGCCTCCCCATGAGCCACTTGACAACTTGTGGAGTCTCCTCATGAGTCGTCCAATGACTCGTCTTGTGCCTACAATATAATTTCAGAACTTTCTCATTTCAACTCCCGGATCCGATCTTGAGCTCCCGAGTTATAACATGAAGTCTCCAAGCAAGAGATAAAGACCATCTTAGCGAAGATTGTAAATGATAACCAGACAGATTGGTCTAAGAAGCTAGATGATGCTTTATGGGCTTATCGGACATCACTGAAGACTCCTATAAAATGTCTCTATATCAGCTTGTATATGGGAAAGCATGTTATCTTCCGATCGAACTTAAGCACAAAGTTATGTGGGCGCTCAACAAGATGAATTTGAACTGGAGTGAAGCTGCAAACTTGAGGCTTGATCAGTTGAATGAGCTAGATGAATGTTGTTTAAAAGCCTATAAGAGTTCTGAAAGTTATAAACTGAGGATGAAAATTCAACATGACCGGAAGATTGAGAAGAGAGAGTTCAACCGGGGTGACATGGTGTTACTATTCAATTCTAGGCTTCACTTGTTTCCTGGCAAGTTGAAGTACAAATGGTTGGGACCATTTCAAGTGATCAAAGTATTCTCCTATGGGGCAATCGAACTGGAAAACAGTGAAGACAAGCAATTCAAAGTGAATGGTCAGCAGGTGAAAGCGCATTGGGGAAAGAGCGAAGACATTAAGCTGGTGGATCTTTGGGATGTGGGTGAAATCTAAGTAACCCGGGGACTTTCTTCGTGTCGCGATGTTAAATCAGGCGCTGCATGTGAGGCAACCCATGGAGGTGTTTTGGTGAAGTCTGAGTAATCAAAATACCCGTGTCGTGCCGCGATGTTAAATCAGGCGCTTCTTGGGAGGCAACCCAAGTTGTAATTATAATTTAAATATAGTATTCACAGGTGTTGAAGTGTGCAGGTTTAAGGAAAAATGAAACCCGAAGGATTCAGTTCAGACTTGGAACCACGAGCTTCAGAATGAGCCGTTGTAAGATAGCACAACTCATGGTTTCAAATTATTGCTGTTATTCTGAGTGCCCTCTCACAGAATCGAACTAACGGGCACTCAAAATGGGTCATACTTATCTTTAACGGGTCTTGGGTAGTTACAAAAGACACCACTTTTAGAGAATGATTCAACGACCGCAAAAACGGGCCGTTGTTTCCTACAATGACCTATACTGATGGTTGTCTGTGGTGCCAAAACACTGTTATAACTTGTCTTGTTTTATGGATCTAACAATGGTTCTTCCAGGTAAAATGACTTCAATAGGAAACAAGAAACAATAAGAAGCTACCGCACGGAAGAAAATTGCTAAAAGGCGGCAGCTCTGTGATGAGTCATAATCGTATAGTTCTAGTGGTTCGGAGGTGCACTACAACATTGAAACCTCTGACAAATCTCCACTAGGGCAATGTCCAAAGCCCAGGAAGCTACAGAGGCTACTGCCTCACCTTCTCAGTCCGATGAGAGAAGATACGAGGCCGAGTATGATGGTGACAACCCTCATGTGGATAATGCAGAGGCGGGCAATGGTTATGCAGGGGAAGGAAATGATGATGCTGAGGCGTCGGGGGATGATGATACTGAGGCAGAGGAGTCCGATGACAAGCAGAGTGCTGCTGAAAAGTCTGGCGAGTAGTTGGGAGACTCTGACCTTGCCACCACACTAGAAGAAAGGTCCAAGAGATGCTTTTTACAGGGTTCCAGAGATGTGTATGCAGGGCTCAATCTCAATGAAAAAAGAAATCCCAGCCGTAGTATTCAGGAGGAGCCAAAGATTAAGATCAATTCCCTAAATGAAGTTCCAAAGCTTAAAAGGCTCTTCGAGGGCTACAACATGTATTGGATAGCTAAAACTCCAGGCAAATACAGTATGGAGATGGTACGCGAGTTCTACGCGAATTATTACTGCACCATGGAGAAAAAGGCTCCCTCAATGAATGCCATTAAGAAGGAGCCCATGCTAGACTCTGTCAGGGTAAGAGTTATCCCGATTGATATATCATAGAGGACCATCACTAGGGTCTTGATGGGTGGTGACAATAAAGTGTTGATCAGAACTACTGAATATTATTACCGAATGGAGGCAATGAAGGAGATTAGAAAATTGAGCACTGAGGAGAAAGTGTTGCACTTTCAGTGGATGGAAAATATTATTGTTGAAGATAAGGAGGGAGTAGAATGGGTCACAGGCAGGAAACTAATCTACAAGGCTTCCCTGAATTTTTTGTCCAAGTCATGGTGGTCCATTTTTTGACATCGACTCGTGCCTATAGTGAATGATAATGTTTTGAGCGCAGATAGGGCAGCTTTGGTGGCATGCATTATGTCTGAGTACGTGCTGAACATTCCCTGGATTATTGCCACAAAAATTCCAGAGCGGGCAGTCAAAGAACAAACTACACTTCTATTCCCGAGCCTGATCTATCAACTATGCTAGAGTAACATTCCCTAGATTATTGCCACAGAGATTTCGGAGCGGGCGGTCAAAGAACACACTACACTTCTGTTCCCTTACCTGATCTATCAACTATGCATGGAGTCTAGAGTGCCTGTCTTCTCAGATATTGACCATATGATTATAAACATTAGGATGGCAGACATAGCATTGATTAAAGATAATCTGAATCCGGTGGCCAGGGTCACAGTTCCATTTGGTGGACCCAAATTGAGTGATAGTACACTAAGAGGAGGTGAGCAGGGTGACACATCCGGCCAGGTTGAGCAAACCATGCAGTTTCCTTCCACTCAAGCCGATGATGCCACAAAGACCACTCCTATTCCATCAGGAAGCACAGCACAATCCATACCCACTGGATACTTATTAGTCCTAGAGAGTGACATGAGAAAAATAGCCAAGAGTCCGACAATTGCAGAGCACAAGATTGACATGTTTATCGAGCAAGTTAAACCGTGGTTAAAAAATAAATAGAAGATCCATCATGGGGGTTACACATGCAATTGGATGGTTTTGAGTTACGCCTCAACCAGTTCTAGTCTGATGCTCAGACTCGGGATTGGGACACAATAGAGAGAGAGCTAGCAGCATTGAGAGCATCCGTGCTAGAGTTGTCTTCTAGACCTACTCCAGTTTTACCATCGCAGGATTTGTCAGTGATAGATGAGTACCTGGATGTAGAGATTCCTCAATTCTTTAACCTCAAGCCGGTACCACATGAAAAAGGTAAAAAGAAGCAGGCAGCGGAGGATGAGGAAAGAAGAAAACGAAATAAGGAAAAGCGGGCATTGAAAGTTATCCTCAAAGAAAGTCGACACACCGCTAATGCGCATGAGAGAGAGATAATGGAGTGGGTTCAAGCTGATGGAAGCTCTGGTGTACGGGATGTGCTCGAGGAGAGTGGGCGCATAGTTAATTCTCCTATGCGGATAGCTTCAGAGAATGCACAGGCCACAACTGATGCTACTGCTACACAAGTTGGAGTCGTGACTGAGACTCCAATTGTTGAGGATTTTGGGGTTACATTTGCAGCCCCCGATGACCAGACCACTAGCGTCTAGGATGCTCAGGTACGTCCCTATTCTCATGTTTTACTTTAAGAATGCGCCCAGGACGCCGCATGATTTTTTTGATGGGGGTAAGGTAATACTTGATTTTTGTTGAACATAACCCGAGGGTTTTTCTTGTCAGATATCTTTTTCCTCGGGTGTTCTTTATCTAGTAGAACCAACATGTTTAGGGTTGTTATTTTATTTTTTTTGTTGGTTAATTGAAAGAAAATAGGAGGTGTAAGAGCAGTCAAACAAAGCATGTGATGAACTGATTTTGTGATGTATGTGAAATGACACCCCTCCTAAATGCTTTTGAGTGAATATACTTGTGTTATGAGGCGTGAGCAGTATGGATCTTTGTATGTCATCATAGATATCACTAGGATAATTAATGTCAAAATTATGCATGAAGCTGGTGGTTGGAACTTAACCGTGCAATCAAGTGCTTGAGTGAGTAAGGTTTAATAGCTAGTTTTGTTGTGTATGTCAATCTAGAACTTGTCTGGTCAGTCATATCGAGGTATAGGAAGGAAAATTAGGAAAGGATCATAGGACATTTTTGATGAATAGTCCACTTTAGCCTTAAAATACCTACCAAATGGAAATACATATCCCTTTATCCCAATTTTGAGCCTAAATTGACCCTTCTTTTTGCTGAAACCAATTCATCTTCCTGCTTTGATTATAATGAACTTGTTTTGGCCTTAGTCCCTCCTTGGACACTTGAACCTCAACTCAGGAAAATTTCCTAAGTTGAGGGTGGCTATCATAGGGTTGAATAAGAAGAGTAGGGTGGAATATAATTGAGTAATGAAAATGAAAGAGCGGGTGCGGTGTGCATAATAAAAAAAAAGCAAAAAGAAAAATAAAAGTAATGAATACTTGAAAAACACCGCACTCATAGTTGTAAAAGAAAATAAAAGAAGAAGAAAGCAAAGGAAAAAGGGAAAGAAGTGAAAAAGAGGTTAAGTGGAGCCAAAGCTAGTGTAGTTCCAAGGAGGGTTAAGTTACTATTCCCATATTTATCATTCCCAACCCCGAGCCTACATTACAAGCTAAAAAAGTCTTATGGTGATCCTAGTTCAACTGTCTGAAAACTGAGGTATTGAAAGTAAAGGCAAGTTTATGGTATTGTATGCGCACAGTTGAAATTTCTTTGTGAGCGTGACTGAGTTCTTTCCCAGTCCCAAGATAAATATTGGCATGATCATGTATATATATGTGCATGTGGGACTTCTTTGTGGTGAGGACATGTGATTACATGGGTTGATTGCTCGCTACCTAGGGGAAATGTCAGTTGTGTGTGCTTGGTTGTGCAGTGATAATATGATTCCATCCTTTGATCCTCTTGTGTCATGTTAAGAAGTGTTGATTCGTCACACCAAGTTATGTTTTAACCTGATAGGAGGAAGCTTGATTGAGTGAACATCTTGTATGTTTTATGAGTTTGGACTGCTATGCATCTCCTAGGTTTCCTCTAGTTAAGCATCGCCATGGGTTGATTTTATTTTGTTTACCTGAAGACATGCAAACATGCTAAGTTGAGGGTGTTGATGTTCCGTGAGTTTACGACACTAGCGACACTTAAAACTCTGTGAATGCGCATGACTTTAGGTACATTTATGTGGATATGACGTGTTTTGGTAGTTTTGTAGGTAAAACAGGTCTTGGGAGAAAATTTTGAGAAAAAGGACAGAGCACAGAAAAAAATGTCTTAGATGAGCTGAACTACGGACCGTTGGTCCTTGCTATTGGCCCTCCTGGTAAGCCATTGCAGTCAATTTAGTCAAGTGTTAAGCAGGGTGCCAAGCAACGGCTGAAACCCACGGATCGTACTAGCTTACAACGGACCGTCCTGATTGGCCGTGGGTTGAAACAGAGAGAATGTTAAAATGAAGTCTCATACGATGGATGGTTCCTACAGATCGTGTGAATTTACAACAGACTGTCCTGTCCGGTCGTGGAAAGAATCGGTGAAGAGTGATTAAGAGTAGGCTGCATCCAACGGACAGACAGGATGGGTCGTACCTTCTAAGGACGGGTTGTTCTGAGTATTCATACCTCAAGATTCAGAAACAACATTCAGGAGGCCAAGAAACAACGGACTGGACCAACTGCTCGTAGGATCTCACAACGAGCCATTGTTTAAGGACAGATGCTAAAAGAAGAAAAGTCTGAGGGAAGCAACGACTGGAACAACGGACACTCTAACGCCCCGTTGAAGCTACCAACGGACCGTGGTACTTGCCGACACCAGAATCCTAGTTGATTTAGGAAATAATTTGTTTCATGTCTATAAATAATTTGTTTAGGTTTATTTTACAGGTTACACAATCTTACAGCTTTGAACTGAATTTTAGTGTTGTGAATTACCATTCTTGTGTCAAGAAACGAAGTTTGTAATTTTGTTCTTGATTTTGAGATTAAATAACATTGAAGTTTTATTCTTCAGTTTTGGTGATTTATTCAATTCAAGTGGTTTCTTCTACAAATCTTTGTAAGTTACAATTATGATTTTTTCTTTATTTTGTAATTGTGATCATTCAATTATGAGTAGCTAAACCCATAAATAGAGTTGTGGGAACCATGATGTATTAACACATAGGTAAGATAATTAGTAAATCTTGAATGGGGTTTATGCATGTATTATTTTTCCCTTCGTTTTAATTGCTTCTTAACGGTTGCAAACGTTGGAAATTGCCTTATTCTTACTCACCGAATCAAGGGAGTAATGAATGGAAAAGGGCCTAAAAATGGAGATTTGAGGCTATCAACCCTCATCTAATAGCTTGACCTTGTCCAGAAATAGCTAATCTGATATTAAGGGTAAGAGTTAATTAAGAATACACCCGTATATGAATCAAATTTCGTGGTGATAATCATCTAGATAGGGGACCAACCATTTAGGTAAATTTAACTTACCAATATTGCATGCTAAACACCGGAATAGATCACTAGTATAAAATTCTTGTGATTATGAATTCATGGGGAACACAATCCTAGTCACTTTGTTGATTGAATACAACCGAAATTGACTTAATCATCTACTAGTCTCTACTCTTGTTTATTATTTTGTGTTTCAAACCTTCCCCCTTAGGAAATAAGTAAGCCGATAGTATCAGCTAAACGCATTAACTAAAGTTCTTGTCATATTCCTTGTGAGATTCGACCCCAATCCTAGTTGGGTTCTATATTTGACATCGATCATTTTATATCTCATTTACGAGGTGTAATTTGGGTGACATCATACACATACTCAGTCTAAATCTCATAATTCTTACAATGTATCAATAACACAACAAATGGTGACATGCGGGGCACACGCCTCCATCACATCACCATAAACACTCAGTCACTGAACATCGATGCACACACATGTTAGAGGGTCTTATTTTTGCCCTTTCAGTCATGACCTGTAGGGGACTCTAGAAATCCATGTACTGTACTGGCATGGTACCCCCTCCCACTAATCTACTCGTCTGGATGCTCCCCTTCGGACACGAGCCACTCAGTCAGTCTTGCTCACCCGGATGCTCCCCTCGGGTACGAGACACTCTTCTCAGAATATTCATATTATCCATATTCATTCTCATAGTTCATATATTAACATTAGTCTGTTGATATGACTTTTAGAAGGTCTTATTCTACCCCCTTTAACTTAATCCTTTTCAACGATTCAATCATTCTCAACAAGTACAAAAGACTTGAACAACATATGCATTTTATTCCACATCACACTGGTAATCCACACCATGTTAGAGTCATGAAATCAGGAAATTCAATAAGGATCATTAAAACACATAAGATTTAGAGACAATATACACATTATAGTTCCTCATCTATGCATACCACTATGAAAAGTCTAAATCCTTCTGAACCATAACCTACCTCGATTTGGAGGATTCAAACAACAATCACTCTGTTGGAGCCTTACTTTTCCTCAATGCCTCTGAGTGCTCTAAGTCTAAAGACAAGAGATTAACACAATTTCAATAATCTACTATCAAAATAAGGGTTTCGGAAATTCAAACCCTCCCCATTCTACCCATTATCACAATCACCTCGCTTCCCATGGCTCAATTCTTAACTATTACTCCCTCAAACTCTCTTTTAGGAAATTTAAGGTTAAAGTCTCAGTTCCAACTAGTTTTAGGTATCAATTTTTACATGAACCATGTTCTATAGGAACTACACATTAGGGAGCAATCATTACTCCTTTTTTTAACTTAGAATCAACACCCATAGTTTTTCCATGATTTCAGCCTTAGTTCTACCAACCTCGGATTCTCTTTCTAGCAAATAACAACCCCCCCCATTGATTCTACGGGGCTAGAAAATAAAAAAAATGGGAACATCAAAGCAAACTCTTACCTCGAAAAAGAGGAATCACTATGATCTTGGAAAGATCGCCTCTAGTTCCAGAATTTTGTACTTTAGAAATAATGAGGTATCACCCTTGAAATCCCACTTAGAACCCACTTTTTGATTTTCGTCGTCTGCTGGAGCAGTCACTTTTTCACTGCAGCGGATCCACTACGGCAGTCAGGACACCGCTATGGCAAATCCAACGGTTATTCTCCTGATCCGTTATAGTGGGACTCCGACGGTCGTGATGGTTTTGCTGAAGCAGAAATTCCACCGCTGTAGAGGTCCCCCGTAACTAGTAGCTCCCCAAATCATGCTCTCTACCCATCCTTAACATCCCCATTTTCACTATCTCACTTAATAACACCTTTATAAGCATCACCTAAGCTAATTAGGGTGTTCTAGGCTTATTCCTCTCGTAATGACATACGGGTCGTTACATTATATCACAATCCCTTATTTTTAGGGTTGTTCAAATTATTTAGACTAACACATGTATTTTTATCTTGCAATTTATTATAAATACTACACTTTTGGCCAATGAAAAAAATCTTTCTATTTGTTTTAGAGGCCTCTCATAATAAAATATGGGGTTTTATTTAAAGTTGTAATAATTATTAATGTTATGCATACATATACAACAAAAATAAACTTGGCCGATGAAGAAATTTTCGCCGATTTTCGTAGCCTTCTCCATACACAACACGAGTTTTTATTTTTTAAAAACACAATATTTATCATTATTATTTTAATTTATTTTGATAAATATTTATTCATTACTAACATTTTTGCTAAATTTTTCTACAGGAACGCGGAGTTGCTTTTCGAAGACGACTCCCGGATGAAGTTTGAGCATCTCCGCAGATACATTGTTTGTATTTTATTTATTTATTTATTACATCTTTAAAATCATAAAAATGTATAGTGAAAATTTACTTTTGGAGTGTCGGGTTGGGGACATCTCTTTATATATGCTCTATTTAAATTTAATTTCGCTACATGCTTAGGCAAAATTTAGGCCGTAAATACTTTTACAAATGAGTTTATTCGGCTTATAAGTACATAATTAATTAAATCATATTTTTAACGCAATAGAATGGAAGGATAAAAAAACATCGTCATATTCT
>JACEIK010001435.1:185165-238030 GCA_018107945.1 Datura stramonium | reverse complement strand
GATGTGCTAAAACTTTATAACATATTTATACTTCTTTTCATAGAGTTTTACATGTCTTTGAGTGCTAATTTAAGTAAATATTAATGTTATTTTACTAACTTTCAGGATCCTCAATGAGTTGAAGAAAAGAGGCACAATCAGAAACTTCTGCTATAAGATGAAACAGATGGACTGTAAATCCAAAGTGTGAATCGAGATTCAACTGTGGTTCAATCCAGTGGGTTGCAAATATCTATCATCAAAATGTAGTTCAAGAAATTGAAATGTGGTAGTTGATTGAGCAAAATGCAATTCAAAAAAGGTCCACAAATTTTAAAAATAGTCCGTAAATTGAAATGTAGTAACAGACAAATCTTATCACAAATTAAATTGATGGTTCAAGATACGAACCGTACCTTCGATGTGCAATCCGTTCCTGCGACTTGGGCCCTTCAAATTTAAATTAGACTTGGGGTTTTGGGATTTAGTATAAATAATAATTTTTCATATCAACTTTTTATTTTTGAATAGTTTTATATAGTCTTCATAGTTTTAACATTGTTTTGAAGATACCTACTGTATTTTAAAGATCAATTGAAGTTCCATTCATCAATTCAAGTTTTCTTTCTCTTCTTATTGCTTAGTAAGTGATCATACTTAAATTTATATTTTTCTCTTCTTCTTTTGCCATGAGTAGCTAAACCTCGATCTAGGGTTGTGAATCAAATGGGTTTGTGAACTCTAATATCCTTAATTGGGAGGAATGATTATGGGTTTGAGAATATTCGATTGATCATTACTTTATATTGTGAATTGGTGGTTGCAAACATCCAATCATGTTAAATTATCTCTATTATGTTTGAAAGAGCCAATTAAGGTTTGGGTAGCATCAATCAACAATGACCCAAGTCTTAAACGTTGCTTAATAGGTTCACTTGGAAATTTGATGAACCTAAATTGACAATTTAACAATCAATTTTTCTGTAATTCTATTCAATTTGAGAAAATTTCTTTAGATTGATATTGTTAAAATTGTTGAGAGACACCTAATGATTGCCTAGTTGATTGCTTGTATATTTGTTAAGAGCCCATTCTAAAAACTTTCACTTGAGTGATTTAGGGAAATAAATCTTATATGGGCACACATCCCCAATACTTCTCCTATTTGATTTAAATCCTAAGCATTATTGTTTTAGTTTAATTACCTCTTTACCGTTAGCATGAATAGTTCCTCAATCTTCGAATCATATTTTTATTTCTTGATATTTTAGATCTATATAAAGTCCTTGTGGATACAATTTTGAGTCTTAGTTGGTTTATTATATTGCATGGACTGCGTACGCTCTCCTTAATGAGGTGGATGTCGGCGATATCATGTACAAAGGGGAGAGTCCAATGTTTTGATTCACTATTTAAGGATTTATGACCTAATCTATGGATTGTATATGAATTCTACGGACCGTATTTGATCACCGTAAATGGGAGCTCAATTTTTCAAAGTACTGTTTAAGACTTATGGTCCAATCTACAGATTGTATATTAACTCTGGGGGTCTTTCTGTACTACCTTAAGTGAGGACCCAAATTTCTAAAGTTATGGATTAGAACTTACAATTAGACTTATGGACCACAAGTCGATTTTATAGGTCGTAATGAAGCCTCAGAAATTGAGGAATATGTTAGTGACTTATGGTTTGATTTATGGACTGCAATTCATTCTACGGGTCATAATTGGACCCTAAGCCCTCCATAAGTCGTTCGTGACAACAACTATTTAACCGTGGAATCCATCTTTCCTACCACTTTTTCTCATCTCTTAAGCCCTACTCTGATACTCCTCTTTTCTCCAAGTCATTCTACCTCAAGGTAAGCATATTTTGAGCAAATTCCTAGTGATTTTATATGCTTTTATGAAAGATTTTAGTGATATCCGTCTTCCAACTCCTAGGATTTCAACGGAAAACCCATTCTTAGGCTCAAGGCGGATATTAAAGGTTCTTTATCAAGCTTGAACTTGTTTTTTCCAATTTCTTGATTGCAATTAAGGTATGTAAGGCTAACTTTATGTGTGGACATCATTGTTCTCCCCCGCAAACATTCTTTCTAGTCCATGCAAGTTTATTTCATGAATAGATAGGGTTTATACACTAAATTTGGTGACCCTTCACAATTTATCATTACGAATATCTCAAATATTTATGAATTTGTGTGAATTTTCATCATGTCTCATTCTATGGATTTTTTATGTTGACCCATGTACGATTTTAGCATTTTGTCAAAAATATGAACTTTATGTTATCATGAATTGATTCTTCATGAGTTTTTATAAATGATTTGGTAGGAGTTCACCACACTCCAACACACGTGATCTTTACTATATTTTATCGGCTCCCAAGCCAACCATGATTGATGAGCTTTTCAGATAAAAGTATGACTTATAATCATGAGCTTTTAAGATAAAAGTGTGATTTATGATTATGATCCTCTAGGCTACTTTATAAACATGATTTTTATGGAAAGTAAGTGATTAACCGAGAAGGTATAAGTCTTAGGACAACTTGAAACTACATTTGTCGATGTAGAAATAGGAATTGTCCCGTAGGTTCGAGCATACCCCTCATGTTCCCCAAAGATAAAGAATTATTAGACCTTGCTAGCGACTCCTACATGTGTGTCTCATGTCAAACAAAGTATGGAAAACCATAGCTGATGGGGAAGAGATCATACTTCATATTCTCACATGGTGAATCGTGTATGTTGATTATACTATTAAGTTCCCAACATGAAATTTTTATGATGAGATACGAATTTTTGGGGGAACACAAACATGATACTTTTTACATTGTGTTACTTTCACATGTATGATTTTTTTACTTTCCTTCTTCTTCAGTATGTTTCATATTTCGTTCTTCCATTTTACAATGCAGTACAATTTCAGATGTACTTAAGTCTTTTGTTGGTGTTGCTGCATTATTTAATAATGCAGACTCAGGTATTGAGACTTTCAGCTAACCAGCATGTTAGGTTCCTTACACCTTCAACTTTTGGTGAGCCCTACTTACTCTTGGGAAAATAGGTTTATTCAGCTTTTGCTTAGTTTTTGCTAGAGGTATGTCGGATGCCTTGTCTCAAAAAATAGTTACTCATGTATTAATAGAGGCTTCATAGATTTATCTTTATAGTATGTTCTCATGTCATATACTCTATTTTGACCTCAGTGTCACTTATGTAATCAAGTGGCGATTTTATTTATGAGAAGATTTTTTTCTTATGCATATCAATATTTCTCTCTAAAACTTTAAATCATTCATGTTCCGCTCATATTAGATAAATTCTCTATGTCTCATGCCATGTTATGAGGTATGCTCAGACTAGCAATGGCATCGAATGTTGGTCTCGCCTAGACCCTACGTCGGGGCATGACATGTTCATATTACGTTATGTTTTTCGGTTTTGAGCTCGGTGTCACCATGTTTTGGCAAACTCAAGTATTTATTAATGGAACGATTACTTTTTCAAGTCTTATTATTCTAAATGAAATTTATTTTAAAAAGCTTCACCATATGAATGTCTCAAGTCTCATGTCATGTTAGTGGTTCGTTACGACAAGTTAAGGCACCAAATGCTAGTTTCACCTTGGACCCAAGTTCATGGAGTGATAATATTTTTCATATTAATTTTTAACTATTACAATGCAATCTTTAATGGGAAACTTGGGGTTACTCTAAAAAATTACCAAAAAGAAGCAATAACATTAATATCTAAATTAAAATAATCTCAAGCAAGTACTCCCATATCACAAGTGTGTTTGTCACAATATTTTTAATGATTCACATTACGGTCAAAATACTATCTACCACGAAGCATCCACTCATATCCTTGTTCCCAGCACCTGCAGTTTGCTCATCAAACTACTTTTGTGGATTCATCAACAACGAACTATCTTATCTCTTGAATACTCCAAAGTTTAACAATCGTTTGCAATTCCTTCTTGGAGTTGAAAAACGCACTTGACTGAAGGTCCAGTTTCACTTGTAGAAAATTATGTGGTTCAGTCCATATAGCTTGATGAATTTCATGAGTATACTTTGTATAAGTAAAAACATCAGGACGATTTTGCAGATTATCAAGAAAGGGAATCTCTTGATAATGAAATTAAGTGGATGATGGCTTTGGGATCAGATCTAATTGGGGCATTGAAATTGGTTAGGTTTTGGCTAATGGACTTTATACATCGTCATTTATAGAGGTTGAGAAAGATACTTCGCAATATGTGGCACACTTCTATCATACTCCTCACTTTGTCCATTCCTAAGATTAATATCAACGATATGCTCTGGAACCACAAACTTGTCTTGAAAATATTTTTTCTACACAAAAAAAAAATAAAATAATTAACTATTAATTATCAAAAGATATATATTATTTGATATATTCAAATGATAGATCTAACGATAATAATCTGTTGCATCAAAATTTGAGGACAATCCAACATTTTGCTCCCTTTGATAGCTTGTGGATGTTCCAGCATAATATGTCCATTCAAACTGAGAGGATCCGACCATATTATTATGATCCTGTCCAAAGCTTTTGATATTATTCATATCAGGCTGATAACCCCTAAAAAAACAAAACAAATTACAATACGAATAAAAATAATATGACAATAGACATAGTAATAATAAAAGATATTTATTATTCTGGTGGATACACTTGTTGATTTGTAACAGTACCATGACTTTGCTTGTAAGTTTGGTTCAAAGGCCTCAATGCTTCTATTGATATTTGTCCCGTAGGAATGTCTCTATAAACACTCATGTGGGGATCAGTGTTGAATGTGGAAGCGGGACTTCAGAGACTTGAGCACGAGTTCTAGATATCTTGTTGACATATATTTCAAGTATGCTTATATTTATTTGGTCTCCAGATCAATCATCGACCTTGGAAAATCAGTTAAAAATTCACATATTAAACTCGACATAATTAACTGAATCTTGTGGTGAAATAGAATATGGGAATCCTCCAATTACAGAAAGTTTAAACTCTAGTCTATTATGTCTAATCCTTTTACATATCAACAATAAGTAATGTTGTGTGTTCCAATACAATTAAAAATTTAATTGGACTTTGGTGCACAAATATAATGCATAGAATTGCCATCATTAACAATCTCACTATTCCAATACAACACAATCCTAATAATTTGAGTGTTCGACATTTTTCAAGGAGATTAAAATAATCAAGAGATGAATATGAGAGTAGATTAAATGCAATATTTTGGCAAATTTAGGAGTTGGATGAATTTTTAACCTATCCAAAGTCTGATTTAAATAGATTTTATATGAGTTTTTGGATAAAAAAATTTGATGAAAATGTGTTATATAACACAAAAAATTTCTACATCATGCACTTTTAGGTCAAATCTAATTTTGTCAGTAAAATTGTTTTAGAAATGCGAGGTAAATCATTGGTCCATATAACACAGAAAATTTTTGCACTATAGGGGCTAAAAAAAATGGTAACAACTGTTAGGTCGGGTCCGTTACCAAGACGTATAGCGCAGGAATTCTTGCGTTTCATTTATTATCTTTCTTTGGATTTGAGATCAAAGATTAATTTCATCTATATTATATATTAATTCTATCTATATTGTAGATTGTCAATTTGCAGAAAGTAAAAGAAAGTTTTTTCGTCCGAATTTAATTATGAAATAGGTCTTTCAGTACTGAAACTGCTATGATTAGCAAGAATACTCTTCTACTTCTTTTTTTGCCATCATTTGGCTCATTTAGCCTTTTTTGTCAACCAGTTAGATTTTTGACTTTGTGTCATTTTTCTATAATTGAAATGTTTATAGTCTTTAGAAATAATTATTTATAAGAATAAAACTCTAAAATAGGACGATAAATAATTGAGGAGGAGGAAGTAGTGTTAAAGGTTTTCAAAATCTAACTTTAGAAAGAAAAAGAAAAACCGAGTGCGAAAAAAGCAGGTAAGCTTCCCAACCGTTACAGTTCAAATCACCGCTCGCTCATCATCACATGGGAATTGGGATGAAATCAACCGGTCATTGTTACACGTGGACCCAAAGCAGCGAGTACTAACATAACAAAAAGTCGTTTAGTGAGTGTGAAATGATTCCACACACTGTTTTAAGCCCCGCCATCGTATTCTGGTCTTCCCGGGACATTAAATGATACTCTCTACTCTGTTTCTCACACTTGCATTAGAACAATTTCAGAAACAGACAAAATATATGAAACTCACCCTATTTTTGGAGAGAAGAGAAAGTAGGTACAAGTTATTGCGAATTTCCCAAATAGTTAATTATTAACAAACTTAGCAAGTGCTATTATTATGGAGAAATGAAGAGCAGAAGAACTTTAGAGTAATCTAATTAAACCTTGATGGAAATGACTAGAGTAATGAAAAAAATTTTGTAATGAAAAGAAACAACCAAAACATTGAGTGCTAAAAACCCAAAATTAAAAGAAAATATTTGGTAAACAGGAGAAGAGAAAAGAGATGCCGAATATTCATAAGCAAACGCAGAAAGGAAGGATCGAGGGGACCCCACCGAGTTGCAGAAGAGAGATAAAGATAGCCATAAATGCATAGCTCAACTAACTTACTAATAAGTAGTTCACATATTTAGGTGAGTGAATGTAAACTCTACCCAAATTTAAGGCTCCAACCAAAATGCAGATCTCCAGTAATCACTAATATATACTTTGATGACTAAATAACTTATTATCTTCATAGTTCAAACAAGGTCTATTCTCTCTTTGGCTAACAAAATGTGGGGTTCGGCCGAGAATCTGTCGGTACGGTCGGCGTCGTTTCGGGAGGATGGTGACGATGAGGAGGCGTTACGGTGGGCTGCTTTGGAGCGGCTACCTACATACAGCCGTGTACGGAGAGGGATCTTCAGGAATATTGTTGGGGAATCATGGGAGGTGGATGTGGATAAGCTCGAAAATGATGAACGGAAAGTTGTCTTGGATCGTTTGATGAAGTCGGTTGACGATGATTGGGACAAGTTCTTCAATCGCATGAGGCTCCGTTTCCAGAGGTTCTCTGTTTTTTCCATTTTAAATTCATACCTCTCTGTTGCTTGGTTTGTAAGTTGGTGACTGAGACTCTTGAAAGATTCCCAAGTGATTGTTATTTTCTGTTAGTCTCTCAAAGCGGATCACCATATAAGCTGTTGTAAGTTATTGTGAAGAAACATAAGTATTGAAGTGAGGTAAGTGTACGGGCAGCGATGGAGTTAGTAATCCGGTAGTTTTAACTACAACAGATTCAGAATGTCACTACCGGATTACTAACTCCATAGCTGCCCGTACACTTGCCTCACTTCAATACTTATGTTTCTTCACAATAAGTTACTTGTTTTTCTCTTATTTACTTAATCTCTTTACAAGAGGTGGAGAAACTGTTATATGCTTGTTTATTAATTTCGAGTAAGTTCTCTCACCTGGATAGCAATACAGTTCTTTCATTTGGTTCTAGTATGGACAAGTTCTGACATGCTTAATCCTTATAAGCAACTTGCAATTTTTAAATGTTTTGATTAATAATCTGAAATAGAATGCAGTCTTATGATTAATCTGCCTTAAAATTTCAATTTACTTGTTATGCTTTGATTAAATAATGGAATAGTTACTGTGGTCCATGAAATGTTAATATCATCATAAGTATTTGCTACAATTTATGTGATCTTCTTCTGTCACAAGTTATTAGCAGTGAGCATTTAAATTATTTTACACTTTGAAGTGCAGAGTTGATTTGGACTTCCCAAAAATTGAAGTAAGATTTCAGCATTTGGCAGTTGAAGCTTATGTGCAACTTGGCAGTCGAGCACTGCCAACTATTTCAAATTTTGTCTTCAACATGACCGAGGTATTCCCCATCTCATCAACTATTACAGCGAGTAACACTTGATGCTTTTAGCATCTTATAAAAATCTCTCCATTCTCTGTATCATGTGCACATGTTAGGCCTTCTTAAGGCAGCTAAGAATATATTCTGTCAAGAGAACAACGTTGACAATTTTAGATGACATTAGCGGGATAATCCGACCTTCCAGGTACGAATTGATCATGAACTCCTGAGTAAATGCGTTCTAATTTGTTTTAGTTTCTGCCGTAATTTTTCATATTTTTGTATGGACCGCCTCTAAGAGGTCTTTAATTTTTTCCTCTCAAGTTGGTGTATTTAATTTTTACCCCTCAAATTGATAGTCTTTAATTTTTACTCTTACAGTTCATTTAATGAAAATTTTATATTCATATATCCTTAATTATGTCTTAATTTCACTATGCAAACCTTTTTAGAGAGTATTTGTCTAAAGGCAAAAATTAAATGTTATTTATTTTGCAAGGCATATCTTTACTCTTAATATTTTACTTTAAAATTCGCCGGACACAGGTTAGCCCTAGAAGACATAAATTTATTCTGCTGAACTTATGTACAAGGCACAAATTCATTATTCATGCTGCTGAGTTTGTGCTCTAGGCAAAATTAATTCTGCAGAATTTATGCCCCAGGCACAAATTCATTCTGCATGAATTTTTGCTCCCGACACAAATTCATTCTGCATGAATTTATGCCGCCGACACAAATTCATGCTGTTGAATTTATGCCCCTAATGCGTAAATTGTGTGAATTTATGCCATGAGGCATAACTTGTGTCAAAATTTATGACTTATAAAAAAATTTGGCTGTTGAATTTATGCCCCTAATGCGTAAATTGTGTGAATTTATGCCATGAGGCATAGCTTGTGTCAAAATTTATGACTTATAAAAAATTTTTGGCTGTTAAGGGTATTTTTAACCATTTTTTTGTAACTTAAAGTGTCGAAGACCAAAATTTAAAGACCATAAATTTGAGAGACAAAAATTAAAGGCCACTTCAAAAATAAGGGTTATTGTGAGAATGACTCGTAATTTTTAAGCATAATATGTTGTTAGTATAAGGATGAATTTAAATTTTAAATTTCTATTAGGTTTTGTTTAGTGTGTTGAGATATTTTAGTATTTTTGAATTTCAAATTATGCAAATCTTTGTTTTAAGTTGCCTATTTAAAGTCTTCCTATACTTAATAAAAATATTAAGAGACATTTTTCATTAATACTTTTAACCCTTTTTGTTGCACCATTTTTTCAAAAGAACAACAATGGTATCAAAGACTTTCATTGATCTTAATCGACCTGTCATTGATCTTAAGTGGACCTGTGAGTTCATTGAAGAAGTACTTTCAATGACTTTTCACCCATATTTATTTTCAACCCATTTTTAACTTGGGCTTATTTTAGCGTGCAGAGCTATTTCAACCAATATCAATTTTAACAAAATTTTTTAATCCATACTACTTTCCAACCTATTTTTCAACCACGACAAGCAACATTCTCTCTTTGAATACCTCACAAATTTTCAGCAACAAAAACTATTAAATTTGGTCACCTATGATTTATGAAATGTTGTAATGGAAGAACATTCTTACAAATACTCCCTGCAAATCATATCATTGTCCATATAAAAGTATTTCCAAAAAAGCTTCTAAACAGGACAAGGTTACTAAAGGTAATTTTTAAGCACAAAATCAAAAGAAAAAAAAAAAGAGAAAGATCAATATCAAAAAAAGTACTTCAAAATCACTCAGAAAAATTCAGCACCAACCACAAAGTCAAAACTTAAGGAGGACCTTTTTTTTTTTTGGCGACAACTAAAGCAAAAGAGGAGTGTTGAAATTTGCTTTAGTTGCTGCGGTAATTTTTTGGCATAATAAGTTGCTAGGTTTACATAAGTTTGAATTTTAAATTTCTGTTAGGTTTTGTTTAGTTTGTTGAGATGTTTTAGTATTGTTGAACTTCAGACTATACAGAATTATATTTCAAGTTAATTATCTAAAGCTTTCCTACGCTTAACAAAAATATTGAGGGTCATTTTTCAATCAATACATTTAACTGTTTTTGCTGCAAAGGTTTTTAAAAGGTTAAAAGGTCCGTTGAGCGCCTCAAGGCTATGTCATAATAGATCCGAACACTTGCCCCGGAAAGACAACCCCGTTCTACACTTCATCAAGACGAAAATCATGCCTTTCCTCCAAATACCATTTGTCTTTTCCTCAGCCGACCAGCAAAACAACGAATTCAACCGCAGATACCCTTTAGCTAGCACAAATCCTTTAAAAAAAACTAACAAAATCAATCTGGTGAGAGTATGATTACCTAAATCATTATGATGTTATTTTCTAGATTAACGCTCTTATTGGGTCCTCCTAGCTCTGGAAAAACCACATTGTTATTGGCACTTGCTGGACGCCTCAAATCTGACGTGCAGGTACTGTCTTATCTTATTTTTTTCATGATATTGGAGGTAGAGAAGCAACATCTTCTGCAATATAGTTATCATTTATCTCAATATTCTACTAAGACATTGATCAATTTGAAGACGTCAGGGAATATTACTTACAATGGACATGGTTTGAAAGAGTTTGTTCCCCAAAGGACATCTGCTTATGTCAGTCAACAGGATTGGCATATTGCAGAGATGACTGTCAGGGAAACGCTGGACTTCTCAGCACGTTGCCAGGGTGTTGGATCAAAATATGGTAAATCTGTATGATAGTCTTCAAGTTTTCTATATTATCTAAGCTGAACTATTGAATTTTGCTACAGATATGCTTTTGGAACTTTCAAGAAGAGAAAAGATGGCAGGAATAAAACCTGATGAAGATCTTGACCTATTCATGAAGGTAAGTAACTGTGATTTCAATGCAGATGTTAAATGAGGAATGCTACTTTCATTTGATTAAAAAAAACTGTGATTTGCTTGATGGCTTTTCTCTTACTATATTTATTCTTCTTTTAACAAATTTATTACAATTCATACATGACATGTATTCTCAATTAGGCATTAGCTTTGGAGGGGAACGATGCTGGACTTGTTGTTGAGTACATACTAAAGGTATTTTGTAATTTTGGCTTAGATATATGTGGTGGATTTATATGGCATAGATTGAATTAGTGGCTTTTATATGGCATAAATTGTACTAGTGGCTTCTATCATTAGTATTGTTAGATTTTTAAAAGATGGCGCAACAAAGAGGTCAAAAGTATTAATTAAATTTGTCTTTCAATAATTTATTAACATATAGAAATTTAAAATTCAAAAAAAGTAGATTCATCCTAAAACTAAGCAACTTATTATGTTAAAAGAATTAGTGCAATAACTGAAAGCAAATATCAACACTACTCCTTTGCTTCAGTTGCTGCAATCAAATAATATTGCTCCTCCTCAATTTCTGCTTTGGTGGTTGGTGCTGAATTCTTTTAACTGCTTTTGATTCTTTTCTTCTTCTTTTTTTCAGTTGGTTTTGTGCATAAGAACTCCGTTAAAATAACTGTCTATTTTGAAATCTCTTTTGAAAGTGTTTTAACATGGACAATGCTAGGTTTTGTAGGGAGTATTCATAACTGTAGTTCTTCCATTACAACATCCCACAGGTCATAGGCTTCAAGACATGATTTCACTTTCATTAATCAAATCTGATAGTTTTCTCCGGTGAAAATTTGTGGGGCACTCAAAGAAAGACAGTTGCTTGTCATGTTTGAAACATAGGTTAAAAATTGATATTGGTTAAAAGTGGTTTGAAAAATAGATTAAAAATTGGTGTAGGTTAAACATAGTTCTTTAGATAACTCATAGATCCCCTAAGACTAATGAGGCTCTTGATATCATTGTTGCTTTTTTAAAAGATGGTGCAGCAAGAGGCTAAAAGTCTTGATTAAAATTGTCTCTAGTTAGTTTTATTAAGCATGGGAAGCTTGAAAACATAATCAGAAAATCTGCATAATTACAAGAATTTAAAAAAATTAAAATATCTCAACAAACTAAAAAGTTCTAATAGAAATTTAAAATTTAAAAAAGCAGATTCATCCTTAAACTAAGCAACTTGTTATGTTAAAAAAATTACTACGGTAACTGAAAGCAAATTTCAACAGAATGAGATGTAATTCATCTATAACACTGACTCTACATACTTGTTTGTATAGCAAACATCAATGTGGATCATTCTCTCTTCCTGTTCTTGTTGCTAAACTCCTAATTATCTTTAGTAGTGCTATGATGAAATGAGGACTAATTTAATGTAAATTATGTTTGGACAATGTTTCTCTTTCTTGTTGTTACGAGTCTCTTGGAATCATGATTATGCTATTGGCGTTTCTACAAGAAGCGCAGTAAATTCATGTTATGAGTGCATAATATTTGGATATTTTGTCGAGTAATTAACTTTCATTTGCTTAAGCGCTAACATTTATCTAACAAAGATTCTAGGTTTAGACAATTGTGCGGACACCTTGGTGGGGAATGAAATGCTCAAAGGGATCTCTGGAGGCCAGAAAAAACGGCTCACCACAGGTGAATGGATTAAAAATTTTCCCTTGGATTGTGAATTGATCAATTGAACTAAGCATACTCATGTATTTGATGGTTCTTATAGGTGAATTATTGGTGGGTCCATCAAGAGTGCTCTTCATGGATGAAATCTCAACAGGACTTGATAGTTCCACGACATACCAAATTATTAAATATCTTCAACATTCAACGCATGCACTCGATGGAACTACTGTTATTTCTCTTCTTCAGCCTGCTCCAGAGACTTATGAGCTATTTGATGATATTATACTTTTGTCTGAAGGCCAGATCGTGTACCAGGGACCTCGTGAAGATGCCCTTGACTTTTTCGAATTTATGGGATTTCATTGTCCAGAGAGGAAGAATGTTGCAGACTTCCTTCAAGAAGTAAGTGTGTAGCTTTGCAATGTGAATAAATTCTATGGCGTCTTAGCTGGTTACTTAAATGTTTTTTTTTGGTCATACAGATTGTCTCCATAAAGGACCAAGAACAGTACTGGGCGGTTTCTGATCGTCCTTACCATTACATACCAGTGACAAAGTTTGCTGAAGCTTTTCGATCATACCACACTGGGAAGAATTTATCTGAAGAGCTAAAAATTCCTTTCGATAGACGCTACAACCATCCTGCGGCCTTGTCAACTTCTAAATATGGAGTGAAAAGAACGGAACTTTTTAAAACCGGCTTTGACCTGCAGCTTCTGCTCATGAAAAGGAACTCATTTATCTACATTTTCAAATTTCTTCAGGTAGAATCAGCATGAGTATTTTGAAGAACTACACCAAAAAATAGGATTATATTTTTAAGAGCTAAAACTTCCTGAAGAAGTTAGCAAATTACACTGGCTTCCTGATTGAACCATACATTTCCATAAGTTGTTCTTACGTTCTCTATGTTGGTTTTCAGCTCTTCTTGGTTTCTTTGATCACCATGAGTGTTTTCTTCCGCACAACTCTACATCACAATACAATTGATGATGGAGGCCTATATCTTGGGCAACTGTATTTTTCCATGGTAATTATTCTTTTCAATGGTTTCACGGAGGTCTCAATGCTTATTGTCAAGCTTCCAGTCATTTACAAGCATAGAGACTTGCATTTCTATCCATGCTGGGTCTATACACTTCCCTCGTGGGTATTGAGCGTTCCAACTTCCCTGATAGAATCTGGTCTATGGGTAGCAGTGACATATTATGTTGTTGGGTTTGATCCAAGTGTTGCACGGTAAAGTATAGACTTTTAGATTCACATTTATCTTTATCTGAATTCTACACCCAGTATCTTACCTACCTCTATTTGTTTTGTTCACTGATTTTTTTTCTTTTGATTATGTTTTCTCTTCACTCTGCAGATTCCTTAAACAATTTTTGCTATTCTTTGTTCTGCATCAAATGTCTCTTGCTCTTTTTCGTCTAATGGGAGCCTTGGGCCGAAATATGATTGTTGCAAACACTTTTGGATCTTTTGCCATGTTGATTGTCATGGCTCTTGGGGGATATATTATATCAAGAGGTGAAAATAAATCCTCATATTGCTTTAATCTTTTTCTCGTTAAGCTCCACGATAAGTTGATGACTCATTTCTTATTTTCTGTTCTGACAGATAGAATACCAAGTTGGTGGATCTGGGGCTTTTGGATTTCTCCCCTGATGTATGCTCAAGATGCAGCTTCGGTGAATGAATTTCTTGGGCATGCATGGGACAAGGTCCTTTTTTTATGATGTCAAGTATCTTAAATTGGTCTTCAGTTTGCACAAGTTATTTACTTTTCTTGACATAACTCTAAAAAGGCAAGAACATGTAATGTACTTAAGGTAGACTTAGAGCTAACTTTTTAAATGAATTCTTACTAGTGTCTGCATATTTCATTTTACACATAGTAAAAGTAGACAAAACAAAGAAAAAGGAAAGAACAGAATGAAGTCGAGGGCCTAAGGTCCTCATGGTTCTCGGTAGTGGTTGTATTGTTTTTCCAAGAAACATTCTGGATCTCTGTTGAAGTCTAAGAATAAGTAGAACTTTGCTATTCATATTTACATGCTGTCTTCGTTTTAGTCGAAATTATCTGTGTCTGTTCCAAAAAACTAAACACTATGAAATGATTTCATCAAAGAATGAATTTTGTGGCTTGTATAGAAGAACTGAGCTGTAATGTTTTTATCAACATGGAAAACCATTACACCACCCTTCTACTTGTTAAACTTTAATGAGGCATTGCCATTTAAACTGTTTGGTCATCCTCCAATCCGTGTCCTTTAACATCATATCCACCTTTTCCTAATATTAAATAAGAAAACACTTGCCAACTTTTCTCTTATGCATTCAGAGAGCAAGCAAGAACTCTGATTTGCGACTGGGTGAAGCTTTATTGAAGTCACGCAGTTTATTCCCCCAGAGCTATTGGTACTGGATCGGTGTTTTTGCTTTGCTTGGATATTCGATTCTATTCAACATGTTATTCACATTCTTCCTGGCCTACCTTGACCGTAAGACTCTTATCCTATATGTGATTCTCTGGACTTATCGATTTAATCAGCACATGGAAAAACAAAAGAAAACTGGATATATAATAGCACATTGCTTGGTAATAGCCTAAACCAATTCGTTATTTTTTTTCTCGTTTTACATTTCTTCAGCTCTTGTAAATCATCAAGCTGTGGTTTCTAAGGAAGAACTTCAAGACAGAGGCAGGACTAAGAAAGAAGAACCGGCTGTCATTCAGCTAAGAGAGTATTTAAAGCATTCTGGCTCGCTGACTAGTAAGCAGATTGCTGTTTATTTAGGAGTGTTTCATTGTAGGAAATGTGAAAATTTTCAGCTCAATCTTTTTGGTATATATAATGAGATTTCCACTCAATATGCGTCAGGACAAAGTTTCAAGAACAGAGGCCTCGTTCTACCTTTTCAGCCACTTTCCATGACTTTCAAAGATATCAATTACTATGTTGATGTGCCTCTGGTACATATCTCAACCTCTTCTTTCCATATTTCTCTATGCATCTTTCTATCTGTGAAAACACAAATAACTGTTACTTCAGGAACTGAAACACCAAGGCATGGCAGAAGATCGGTTGCAGTTGTTGGTTAACATTACTGGAGCATTTAGGCCTGGGGTGCTCACTGCACTGGTGGGAGTTAGTGGTGCTGGAAAAACCACCCTCATGGATGTATTAGCCGGTAGAAAAACTGGTGGTATTATAGAAGGGAGCATCCACATATCGGGTTACCCAAAGAAGCAAGAAACCTTTGCTAGAATATCTGGTTACTGTGAGCAGAATGATATCCACTCACCTTGCTTGACCGTTCTTGAATCACTATTGTTCTCTGCATGGCTACGTTTGCCATCAGAGGTTGACCTAGAGACACAAAAGGTAACACCATGTATTATTTTTGATATTTTCTATTTTGGACTCAAATACTTATAAGGAGGATATTGGTTTCAGGCATTTGTTGAGGAGGTAATGGAGCTTGTGGAGCTGAGTCCACTAAGAGGATCTTTGGTTGGTTTGCCTGGAGTTGATGGACTGTCGACAGAGCAAAGGAAACGGCTAACAATTGCTGTTGAACTAGTAGCCAACCCTTCTATAGTGTTCATGGATGAGCCTACATCCGGATTGGATGCAAGAGCTGCAGCGATTGTAATGAGGACTGTACGTAACATTGTGAACACCGGCCGAACAATTGTTTGCACTATCCATCAGCCCAGCGTTGACATTTTTGAATCATTTGATGAGGTATTTCTTTGCTATTTTAAAATGGATTTTTTTTTCTCTTCTCTTTTAGAACAGGTGTCTAAACATATTAGTTTAGTGTTGCACAAGCTGTCTAAGTACACATCTGCACACGACCCAAATTTGGCACTTAGGTCGTGACAGGGTACCCAACAATGTCAATTTTGTAGAATGAATGTCTCTTAGATTTGAGAGTTCTGCCATTAAATAGTGTAAAGATAAGCAAACTGCAAGTTAGGCGCAGATGCCATATCTTTACATGGTATCAAAGCCAGGTCCATACCCGTTTGGATTCTCGGTCCACGCTCCAGTTAGGGTTGGGCGTGTAGGGTGTGTTAGAGCGGATTAAAGTCTCACATTGATTGGGGAATGGACTGGTCGTTTGTTTATATGGATTTGGAAAATCCAACTCTCATGAGCTAACTTTTGGGGTTGAGTTAGGCCCAGGTGCCATATCTTTACAAATAGAAAGACTGTCGATTTTACATCCCTAAAGATTTGTTATTCCTATCCTTGAATATCATCTATTCCCAACTGTAACATCCTTGAAGATATGATATAATCATTCCTAATATCTCCTATCTCTAAGTTTGGAATGCTAAATTTGGACAGGTACTACATATTTATATTACGTCTATTATGATATTCCTAATATCAGTAGACACAAATATGTACACGTATCTATACGGATATTCATGATCTGTACGTTATGCTTACTCCCCCCCCTCCCTTCAAATTGATGCGGGCGAATCAAAAAGCATCAGTTTTCCTACTAGAAACTGATGTTGCTGTTGTGTCATGGATTTTGTGAACACATCAGCTATTTGAAGATCGCTAGACACATGTGGATGAGTAATGACTCCTTTATCTACAACTTCTCGGATAGAATGACAGCCCACCTCGATTTGTTTGGTATTTTCATGATAAACTGGGTAAGTGGCAATCTAAATGGCATTTGTGTTGTCAGTGTGAGAGGAGTAGGATTAGATTGAGGAAATCCAATCTCTGGAAGTAGATGATGAAGCCAGACAATCTCGGAGCAAGCAATAGACTTGGCTCGATACTCGGACTCTATTGAAGATTTTGAAGCACGATCTTGCTTCTTGCTCTTCCAAGATATCAAAGAATCTCCGAGAAATATGAACCAACCTGTGATGGAGTGACTATTATCAGGACATCCAACCCAATCGAATCACTAAATGCATTAAGATGAATCGGAGAACCAATAGACAAGAGTAATACAAGAGTAGATGTTCCCAAGAGATATCGAATGATGTGAAAAACAACCACCAAATGTAGATGGCAGGGAGTCTGCATAAATTGACTCACTTGTTAAACTACAAAAGAGATATCAGGCCAAGCAATAGTAAGATAATTTAGGATTCCAACTAATTGCCAAAGTAAAGTTGGATCAGAAAGAAGATCTCCTTACTCACGATGATACTTTACATTTAATTCCAATGGAGTATCTACAGAAGATGATTCTTGGAGATCACCCAAAGCAATCAAAATCCCTGAGTATATTATGGTTTAAGAGCAAATCTAAAGAATCATAATGAACTTCCAACCCCAAAAAGTATATAGAAGTAGCAAGATCTTTCATATGAAAAGAATCCTTAAGTTGATGTTGGAGGCTATTGAATAACAAAGAATCAATTCCCGTCATAATAATGTCATTTACATATACCAAAAGAAGAATCCAACCTGTAGATGTTGTCCAAAAAAACAAAGATGAGTCATATTTATTCTACTCAAAAGAGAATTGAAGCTAAGTAGACTGAAACTTGTCAAACCAAGCTCTGGGAGCTTGTTTTAATCCATACAAAGACCTCTTCAACTGATATACATTTGATGTAGGTGATGAGAATAAATCAGGTGGAGGTTTCATATAAATATCTTCTTTGAGATCACTATGAAGAAAAAAAATTTGACATTCATTTGATGAAGATACCAGTTTTCTAAATCAGCAATGACAAGAATAGTTTGCACTCCTAGTCAGCAAGCTGAAAAACTTTCTCCTTTCTCTAATAATAAGGTAAAGTCATTTTTACTACTGATGCCTAAGTCTCCTCATAGTCCACATCATACCCCCTTTACTAAGGGAAACCAATCGAGCTTTGTACCGATCATGAGTTCCATCATAATGAAGTCTAATTGGGTGGCATTTGAATGACATGAAATAATGTCCCAGCTGTTATTTTTTTTAAGAACCAAAAGTTCTTCCTACATTATTGTCTACCAATGTTCATGCTTGGAAGCTTGTGAGTAACAAGTTGGAACAGAAGTGGTGGATGAAGTAGAGGAAAAACCATACCATTTAGGTATACGAGATACTATGGATTTCTGAGTAGGCTCAAGAGGAGTAGGCCTTAAAGAAATCACAGATTTTGGTTATGGAGTAGTCTCAGGTGGGGGATCAGTTTTTGGATGGGATAAAGTCGGCCGACATTGTTCATACATAAATCTAGATTTGAATCGCTTAGAAGAAGATGAAAAATCCTCAAAACTATGAAGAAGAGGAGAAATAGAAGATGACTCAATATGACTAGAGAAGAAATATTGATTCTCAAAGAATATAACATTTTTAGAAACACGAAATTTGTTACAACTTGGATCACAACAAATAAAACATTTATGCGAAGTACTATAAACCATAAAAGCATATTTAATAGATTGAATAGAAATTTTATTGTGTTGAGGAGGCATATGCACAAAGCAAACACAACTAAATATATGAAAATTATGATAGCTAGAATTTTGGTGATAAAGACGATAATATGGAGACTCAAGATTTAACACTTTCAATTACAGTTTATTAATTACATAGACAACATTAGACAAATAAATCATGCAGTAGTTAGATGGGACAAAGGATTCGATCAATAAAGTATCAGTGACATCTAAAAGACGGCTTATGCTTAGCAACCCTATTTTGTTCTGGCATATATGGGCATAAGCATTGTGAGACGATTCCTTCATCAAGCAAGAAATTATTGAATTCATGAGATATTTATCTATACTAGAATTAGATATTAATATTTTGATGCAAGTAGAAAATTGAGACTCAATATAAGCCAAAAATGTCTTGAACATGAAAAATACCTCAGATTTGAAATGTAGAAGATACACCCACGTAAACTGACTATAATCTTCTATGAATATCAGAAAGTACTTGAAATGAACCTGAGATATAATTGGTGAAATGCACCAAACATCACTATGAATGATATCAAAACACTTTATAGCATGACTATGAAAATTAAGGAAAGGAAGAGTTTTATTTTTGCTTAATTTACAAGTAGAACAATCGAAGGAAGCTACTGAAAATTGATTTTATTTCTTAATAAATTAAAATTCGATAAATGAGACAACACAATAGCATTTGGATGTCTTAGACGCTTATGGAAAACCTTAGTCTTACTAGTTGTAGAAGTACAAGCAAAATATAGAACACGAGGAATGAAAAAACGTATAGGAAGCAATCTTCAAAATTTAGGCCCCTTTGCCATTATCAGCCCCTACACCTGATCCTACATGATACAACTATTATGAGAAAAATTTCACATCACAATTGTTATCTACCAACTGATAAAATTGAAATGCGACTAGTTGAGGATTTGGTGAAAGAAAAACATTTTTGAAAGTTGGAGTAATATCTCCAACCTTTGTAATGGGTAAATTACTACCATTGACAATCTGAATTTGTGATGGACAGTGATACTCATGAACATTTTAGTATACTTATTGCGTTGGCCATAGTATTGGAAGCACTAGAATCAACAAACTAAAAATTAGATTTATTATCATTACCTTGTAATCCCAAAGCCGAAAAAGGTTAACACGATCATTTGTCGTACCATTTCAGGAGTAAGAACTTGTCTGACTAAAGATAAGTTATGAAACTACATCCCAACTTCAAAAGCATTGACCCAACAGTTTTGAGGACGTGTGGGACACTCATTTGATAATGTTTCCTTATTGTTTACAATAATTACAAAACTTCTTGTCGCAATATGGTCATATTCCTTGCAACATTAGCATGGAATTCTAGTCATATCTTTGTTGTTTCCTTTTCCTTGAGCAGCAACTGCAACAGTGACAATATTTTCTTACTTGAGTGTATTTTCTATGACAAGACGTTGCTCTTTACAAGGTAATTCCCTAAAACAAACATTCAAAGAGAGAGATGGGTCATGGTTCATCAAGTTAGAGTGAACACTCTCAAACTCCAATGGTAATTTCATCAAAAATTGGTCTCCTTGCTTTGCTCATGAATTTTCTGAATTATAGAGAGAGATTCGATAGGTATTTTAGCATAAAAAATATTAGTAAATTCAGCCTATAAGCTCTAAAATCTAGAAAATAATCCTGAACAGAGCGACCTCCTTGAGAGTAATTAGTAATTTCATGGTCTAACCGGAAGCATCTTGCGCTATTATCTCGGTTGTAAACTTTTGTAAGTAATCCAATATGGTCTTAGCAGTCTTGTACTACCTAAGATCAAGGACAGTAAGAGAGTCAATTGACCCTAAAATCATGTCATCACCTAAGAATCTTTAACCTTCCATTGACCCAACTTTGTAGGAGCAGAATTGCTTCTATCTATATGGCCCGTAATTCTTTTCCGGTGACAAATAGTTCCCGTCAGAATAATTTTTTCCAGTAAAATGAACATTGAAGGACTCAAACTAATGTGACGCCATGTTCTTGACTAGCTAAAGAAACTAGAAATGCAATGATACAAGAAAATAACCAAAATCACCAAGACCAAGAGCCCTAGATGTTTAGGACTAACTGTTGACTAACAACAAAGAGTACTAAAACTTTAATTTCTTTTTTGAAAGGAATCACATATGAAAGACACCAAGAATCAAAGCAGTGAAAAGAAAGATCTAATACAATGTTAATATTTCTGAATGAATATCTCTCAGATTTGAGAGTTCTGCCGTTAAATAGAAAAAAATGCTGATTTTACATCCCTAAACATCTGTTATTCCAATCCCTGAATATTATCTATTCCTAGCTATTACATCCTTGAAGATATGATATAATCATTCCTAAATATATTGTACTAGGTATGGAAAGCTAAATTTATGTAGGTATTACATATTTATATTACATCTATTATGATATTTGTAATATCAGTAGACACAAATCTGTACACATATCTGTATGGATATTCATGATCGTCCATTATGCTTACAAACAAGTCACTATTCTCGCTAGGACAACCCTATAACTAATATGATCATAACAATGAATTTAATTCAACTATCACTATGGTGGTCTAAAATAACTTAAATGAGGAAAGAAGTACAATATTTGATATAGTGTGGAAACCCATAATACCCAAAAGAAAGAGACGAAGTAATGAATCTACTAGTATCTGAGTATAATGTACGAGACGAAGATGGAAAGTAAAGACAATACCGAATAAATAAAAGATAGTCACTGAATAGGGCCTCCACAAACTTGTGACGGCTCACCTCAGCTCGGAATAAGTCTTAAATAGACTGAATCTCACCGATCAACTACTGGACCGGCTTCTACAGGCCTTGCACCAAAATAACAAGTGTGAGTAGAAAAATCCTACTTGTTCATAGACCCACTCTCTCAACTTACCCCTCGACTAGACTTTAGAAATATGCTATTGGGAATAAATAGCTCTCAAAGTATAACAAGTATAAAATCATATGTAGGTATGTAGATAAGAATAGAAATCATGAATGGAATCACACAGGATAATCATGATGCTATTGATGCTGTTAAAGTTGCTAGAACTACTATGGGTATAGGTTGTTTGTCTGACCCGCTTGACGTGGTGTGTCAACCATATATATTACTCATTTTTGGTGCTTGTTTGACCCCCCCAGCGCAGTATATCAACCACACATCTTACCCAGTATTGTCTCAATCTACTAATTGGCCTTATGACATCATCGTGCCTAAGATGTGTATGCTAATGACTGTGTGATAATTTGTTGTGAAAAAATCGTGAGTTAACTAGCACCCAATCACACACAAAGAAAACAGAGAGAAAAAAACACAAGAATTTAACGAGTTTTGGCTAGGCCTAATCCTCCAAGCAGAAGCAGAGAGAGTTTTCCACGATGAAAGAAAAGAAGTGCTTGATGCTTATGAATCCCCAACTATAACCCCTATATATAGATCCCAAGTAATCTGAAACCTATAAGAGAAAGGTCCTCCCAGTCCTACGAGGACAATATATTTTCTTTCCTTTCCCCTGACTTGAATTCTCTTCTTCAAAAGGAACGACGTCCCTCTGCCTTTCCCTCATCCCTTGAAAGGGCTCTACTGGGTACTGCACACACCAATCAAGTTTAGGCAATGTCTAAACTTGCTGGCCAGGACTGCCTTGGTCAACATATCAGTTGGATTATCATGTGTAGTCACATCAACAACCTATTTGTAGCCTACTATTGATTAGCTTAACTTGTCTTTGAAAAAAGTCAAGTTCACATCTGCGGTATCTTTGCATACAAAGATTGTACAACTTCTTTTTCGGGTAGAGTCTGTTTGTTAGTAATTTCTTATAATACAAATCTTCTAGCTTCTTCCATGTCGTTGCCGTAGCAATTTCCTAAAAAATGCTATTTGTAATATTGCCTCAAAACCTTCTCCTTTAGGTCTGCCTTCTCTGGTTCTTTCATCTCTTCAAGAAGAACCTCCTCAATTGTCTTCCATAACCCTTGTAACACCAATGATGATCTCATCCTAATCTTCCAAAGACTAAAACTAGATCCTCCATCAAATTTCTTAATTTCATACTTTGTTCAAGATGAAGACATCTTAACCCTTGATTATGTGTAGAAATTTTAATCCTGCTCTGATACCAATTGTTGTGGAAAGATCGTGCATTAACTAGCATATAATCACACACAAAGCAAATAGAAAAGAAAAATAACATAAGAATCTAATGAGGTTTGGCTAAGCTTAATCCTTCAGGAAAAAGTAGAGAGAGTTTTCCACTACAAAAGAGAAGAAGTGTACAATGCTTATGAATCCCCAACTGCAAATCCTAAATATATATCTCAAGTAGTCTCACACTTGTAAGAGAAAGGTTCTAACAATCCTACAAGGATAATATAGTTTTTCTTTTTTAGATATATTAGGACAATGAGTTTCCTAAACCAATCGGGATTATGGATTCCCTAAAAATATACAAGGAAAAAATTCAAGACATAATTAATATAATGCATGCTAAACAACTATCACAAAGTAACTATTAAAGGTTGAATGTATCAATAACACATAGATACATAATGCTGGGACCCTCGCTAACTATGCTTTATACTTTAAAATTAGTTAACCTAGTTCACTGTTTGCCCCACACACGAACTAGACTGTTTAGATTACAGATAGGTAATTCTTCAAATGAAAAACAAGGAAACTAAGAGTTAAAGTTTCACTTTCCTTATATCCCAATATGCTAACCTCTCTTAAAACGCCTAACTTTGCCCAGAAGATCTCTAATGACCTTAATCTATTCAAAGTCATCAACAATGAGTCCACATTAGTGTAGCAGTACTAGTCCCATAATTTTGGGCACCTCGTGGTCAAAGTCAATTTTTGATCGACTCAAGCAACCCTCGGTTTAAAATCCAAAATAAATTACATGGGCGCTTTATCCGTTAGCTATGAAATTAAATTCTGTAATCAAAATATCATTTTTATGTCAATTGAAAGTCCAGCTCATAAATTTTCCATTTTTAGGTCTTGGCTCATAATACCCAATTTTAGCCTCTTTTAACTCATGATTTAGCGGTTCGAGTCACATAAATTGAGTATAAGTTTAGAACTAGTGTCAGGAATTCATATCTTAAATTCCAAGTCAAAACTTTCCCCTTTGGATTCAGCGCCCGAACTCCAAACCCCAAAACTTGCAAAAAATGGTTGTTCAAATCTTGTTTCAGCTTTTTATATGCTTCAGTGCCTTCAGCGCTATTGGAGATATTTTTCATATGGCTGCTTTAGTTTTCCTTTTAGCGCTATTGGGGATATTTTTCTTCAGCGCTATCAGCGCAAGTGTGCGATTGCACTGCTTTAATTTTCCTTCACTGCTATTGGGGATATTTTCCTTTAGCTCTATCAGCGCAAGTGCGCTATCGCGCAGGCACGAGACACCAAAAAAGCAGCAATTTTTATTAAGTTGCAAATGTTCCCTAAACCACTCCAAACCCTTGGAACTATCTCCCCCAAGCCTTATTTAGTACTATGAACTTATATACATGCTCAAAACTCAATTTAGAACACAAATATTAAAAAGCAAGTGTTAGGTTTTTTTTCAAGATCCCAACATGTTGGAAATTAACTTGAGCCCGTGTCCCTTAACCCCAACCATCACAACAATTCTCAAATAGTAATGTTGACTTGTACAATGGCTCAAAACACCTTTTGAATTAGCACAAAGCTCAAGAAGAAGGATTAGGTTGTTATAACATCCTTATCCATAATAAGTGATGCCCCATTCATGTGAATATGGTAGCAATAGTATCTCTTATGGCTACTTTAAGCAGACTTTGCCAATGTCTTTAAATATTCGTAGCAGAATTGTATTATCCACTACTAGGGTTTGCTTCACTTCGAATGAAGATTTGCTTTTTGCTTGTGATGTCCTCCCAATTAATGAAATTGCATGGTATTCAACTTTGACCTATATCATAGAGAAAGATAAGTATGCCATCCAGAACTAGCTAAATAAGATAGATATTCCATAGTTTCCTGCCTGAGATACGCACAATAGGCAGGGTGAGGGGGTTGGTGTCAAATATATAAATGGAGTCACCCTTATGGGTCGCTTTCAGATCAACCAAGTGTGATTTCACTGCTTCTTGATACTTGGATGCTTTTCCATGTGGAGATGCCGAACAAAGAGACTCTGGCTCAAATATAGACTTTCCTCATGGGGGCATCAAGGACTGAATCATCAGCACATACACAATTGGATCGAATTAGCCACGAGCATTTACTTTTCTGTATTAAGTGGGTGCGGCAAGAAATTTTGAATACTTTCAATGAGTATGGAGAAAAATATTTGCTAGATGTTACTGATTGAAACCAGGAGTCTTAAGGCTGCTTTTATGGTGATAAGTTGGGTCTTCTGTTACTGGAAAAGAAAAACAGGAAAAAGTGTTCTATAACTACAGAAGAGTAGCCTCAGCTTTAGAAAACAAAAAGGTTGTATAGGTTTGTCATTACAACTAAGGAAAGAAGTAACTGAAGAGAACTTAAAACCAGTAGGCGGAAGAGAAGCAAAGAGGGATAGAAACTGTACGTGTTCATTACAACTAAATGCTATGGAGGAGTTCCTTACAACTACCGAAAGAAATCCCAAAGAGGGATAAAAATCAGTATGGAGACGAGAAGAAGAGTCATCCACCATTTATAGGGGATCAACTCAACAAAATCAAAACTGATATCATATATATTTTCTTGTTGAAAGCCTACACAGCAAATATAAGTACAAAATGACAGACTGAATATAAGATGTTGAACTCCTTATTAGGAGCATCAGTCCATTGTATAGAATATAGTAGACAAATGTATTGTTGCTTGCTTCTCATTATTTTTCTATTGATCTCTTCTATAATGGCAGCTTTTGTTTATGAAGCGCGGAGGGGAGCTCATTTATGCAGGACCTCTTGGTCCTAAATCTTGCAAGTTAATTGAGTATTTTGAGGTTATATACTTACAAACTTTTTGTTTCAATTAGGTGCAGAGCTAATTTCTTGACAAATGATCATCTAAAAGTAGGTATTCCTTATATTTGTTATGTAGGCAATTGAAGGGGTACCCAAAATAAGACCTGGATATAACCCTGCTACATGGATGTTGAAGGTTACTTCGTCAGTAGAAGAAAATCTACTTGGTGTCGATTTTGCAGAAATTTACCGAAGATCATATCTTTTTCAGTACGTACAATGTTCTCATCTCTAACTTACTCTATGTTCTTTTCCTTAACTTTTTACTTCTTCTTGTGCTTCCAGATATAATCAAGTCTTGGTTGAAAGGCTAAGCAGGTCATGTGGGGATTCAAAAGATTTGAATTTCCCTGCTAAGTATTGTCATTCCTATTTCAATCAGTTCCTGGCTTGCCTTTGGAAGCAAAATCTCTCGTATTGGCGCAACCCACAATATACTGCTGTTCGCTTCTTCTATACGCTAATCATATCTTTGATGCTGGGGACAATTTGTTGGAGATTTGGATCAAAAAGGTTTCTTTCTACATTAATTGTAACCGAATTTATACTTGATAATATTTTACTGTGCCTGTACGTCAATTTCTGTGGTATTAACTAGTTTAATAGCCTTGGTATGCTTATATAGAGAAAAAGGGAAGCAAGAAAGGAAAAATGTGATAATAGTTGGAATCAACTAACGCATTTGTCTTCATTCATTTTGCTGACTGACTATTTGTGATGCTAATGTCAAGAACTAACACTATTAATGTTTGAATGGAGTTCTTGAGTTGCACCTTTGTGTTAATTTACTTCTTGTGTTCCACTGGTCAATGCTTTCCCTATCAAAAAAAGTTCTAGATGCCTGATAGTACACATTGTTCCTACCTTGCAATTGACCACAAGAGGAAGTGAAATACAAAATCAAGTTGGCTTATTTCTTTTGACAAAGAGCTAACATTTTTATTCACTCTCACAAGATGGAGGAGGATTAGTCTTTGTGCAATACTTGAAGTCCTTTGTCCTGATCATATTGTTCCTAACTGGTGATATGTTACTGTACTAAGCTTCTTCATTTTGTAACCAAACAGGGATTCACAGCAGGATTTATTCAATGCTATGGGAGCCATGTATGTTGCGGTGTTGTTCATTGGAATTACAAATAGCACTGCTGTCCAACCAGTTGTTTCTGTTGAAAGATTTGTTTCATACCGAGAGAGAGCTGCAGGGATGTACTCGGCTTTACCATTTGCATTTGCTCAGGTGTCATCTAAAGATTTCCCACAGTTCCCATTTTCTTAACAGTTAAAAACTTCATGGTTTTTGGTATTCTTAACAGTGCTGCACTTTTTCTATGCAGGTTGCTATTGAGTTTCCTTATGTGTTTTCACAGGCACTAATATACAGCACTATATTCTATTCAATGGCAGCTTTTGAGTGGACTGCGTCAAAATTTTTATGGTACATATTGTTTATGTATTTCACTATGTTGTACTTCACCTTTTATGGTATGATGACAACTGCAGTCACGCCCAACCATAATGTGGCTGGCATTGTTGCTGCTCCTTTTTACATGATCTGGAACCTTTTCAGTGGTTTCATGATACCTCATAAGGTAATGAACTATAACATTCTTCTCTGACTCAGACATCCCACTTTCTATATTTTTCTTAGATCCATGACTGATTGCTGACCAGTTACGAATTAATTGCTGCCAAATTTGAAATGTGATGGCATTGGAGGTCCTTTGCCAAAACTTAGTTTTATCTTTTGTTTCTAATAGCATCGTCCTCTTCACTTTCGAAACAGAGGATCCCAATATGGTGGAGATGGTACTACTGGGCAAATCCTGTAGCTTGGACTTTATACGGCCTTGTCGCATCCCAGTATGCTGACGATGATAGACTAGTGAAACTATCAGATGGCATTCAGTCACTTCCAGTAAACCTTTTGGTCAAGAATGTGTTTGGATATAGGCATGACTTCATTGGTGTCGCTGGTTTTATGGTTGTTAGCTTTAGCCTGCTGTTCGCATTAATTTTCGCCTATGCAATAAAATCTTTCAACTTCCAGAAGAGGTAACTATCACTGAGGCAATCGAGCCACATGAAGCGAAATGAAGATGATAGCAATGATAGCAGGCAATTTATCATTCTATTTTGCACGAGGTAGGTGTGGCGAATTATGGTATTGGATGATTCTTTTTACACATACTGTAAGCAAGATACAATTAACTGCATCCTCAGTAAAAAGTTTGAGTTTCTCCCCCCTTTGTCATTCCATTTTTGAAGAATTGAGTTGTATATAATATGATCTCTGAATGCTATTATTTGAACTGAGAATCTAGTGAGCAATTTGACGATCGTTTGTGTTTCGAACAATAAGGTTGGAGAATGTTCCGCCATGTGTTGAAGGGATTTGGCTCATGTTGATTGAGTGTTCAAGTTTATTAAATCGACCTAAATGTCACGAATATTTTTGTTCTGTTTTTGTAATTCACAAAGTAATTACTAGGATAATAATTGTACAACATAATAGTTACACACTGCAATAACAACAATAAATTCAGTGTAATTTTATAAGTGGGGTTTGAGGAGGGTAGTGTGTGCATAGACCTCACAGCTCAAGCAAAGCATACAAAAATCAGTAAGAAAAAGAAATAACAGCAGTAAAGAACTCATGTTGAAATAGCAGGAAAAAAAAGCGATAGCAATAAAACATAATAAAAATAATGAAAACAAAGGAAACACCAGATAATGATAAAATCGAAGAATAAGATAATAGGAGAGTAATAATAATAGTATTGACAAGGAAAATTAGACAATGATCGACTATTTACTAGCCTTTTTCCCTAATCCTTGATCTCCATGTCCTCCTATCTAGGGTCATATTTTCGGTAAGTTGCACGTGTGTCATATGGTGTCTAATCACCTCACCCAATACTTTTTCGACCTACCTCTACCTCTACCTCTCGTCAAGCCCCCTATAACCATTTCGTCACTGGGCATCCATGCATCTCCTCTTCACATGCCCAAATCGCTTCAGTCTCACTTTCTTTTTCTTGTCCACCAAGAGGCCAGTCCTAACTTGTTCTGACAACGTTCATAATCTTATCTCTTACAATGTGCCCACACATCCATCACAACATCTTCATTTCCGCTATTTGTATCTTCTGGACGTGCAAATTCTTGATCGGCCAACATTTCCCTCATACAACATAGTTGATCTAACAATCACTTTATAAAATTTACCTTTAAGTCTTAATGGCACCTTTTTATCACATAAGACACTGGATACAAGCCTTCATTTCATCCATCCCGCTCCAATATGTTGTGTGACATCATCGTCAATCTCCTTATTTCTTGAATTATAGATCCAAAAAACTTGAAATTTACTATCTTAGAGATGGCTTGAGTATCAATACTTACTTCCACACTTGTCTCATGTGTTATGTCACTGAACTTACACTTCAAGTACTCTGTCTTACTCCTACTCAACCTGAACCTTTTAGAATCCGAAGTCTATCTCAAACCTCCAGTTTATCGTTAACTCTGCCAAGGGTCTCATCAATCAATACTTTGTTATCTGCAAACAACATATACCAAGGCACCTCCCTTGTATATGATGCGTCAATTCATTCATCATCAAGTCAAATAAAAATAGACTAAGAGTTGATCCCTGGTGTAACTTCATCATGACTGAAAAGTGTTCTAAATCTTCACCAACTGTCCTCACCCATGTCTTATCCCTCTAGTACATGTCTTTAATTGCCCTAATGTATGCTATAGGTACTCCTTTAGCCTCCAAGCATCTCCATAGAATTTCCCTAGATACTTTGTCATAAGTTTTTCTATGTCAATGAACATCATATGTAAGTCCCTCTTCCTCTCTCTATACGCCACCAACTTCCTCATAAGAGGAATAGCTTTTGTTTTTTTAATACCCACTACCCTTGAAAGAAGTTCCTGACCTTAAGTCCGCGACCATTATGAGTTGGTAGGGTGAACATGGTGAGTGAAGTACTTTTTTCAAGTATAGAAGTAAAGTGTTTCAGAGAAATCATTACGTAGGTGTTGCAGAAGCAACGTACGGACCGTCGGTTGAACCTGCGAACTGTACATCCCACCGCAAGTTGAGGCAAGAAAATTTAAGCTTCTGGATCAAAGTACGGAAGGCAAGATATAGACTGTGTATTGAATTTACGGGAGGACAGTGAACCGTTCCTTCAACCATCAGTGAGATCAAGATATTTTGAATTTTGGATAAGGAAGGCGGTTGAGCATATGGATCGCATTTTGGACATACAGTATATACCTTGCTCTGTCGATTGGGCTAAGATTTTTACTAGAAGTGACTGATGGTTCAAGATGCAGATTGTTAATTCGAACGACGGTCCATCTTTGCAGCACAGGTTCCATAAGTTGCAGATTCTCCCTCCATCTATAAATAGACTCATCCGACCTTAATACTCACTTTCTTCACCTTCAACTCTTAGAAGAAGACTCTCTCCTTCCTCCAAGCTCTCTCAACTCTAAGTCAAGTTGCTTCTCTCATGATTTTACTTGCATGCAAGCCTAGGAGGGTAAACCTTAGATTCTTCTCTTTTAGGGTTTCAATGAAGATCCTTCTCTCAGCTCACGAACTTGGCAGCCCTCTCTCTAATCTCCTCTAAGTGGTTTCTCTTACTTTTTAAAACATCAATACATGTTAGGCAACTCTAAAAATGTAGGACATCATGTTCTTCACACTAGTTTCTCTACTTCTACTTCTACTCCCATGCAAGCTTCACTAAATATTTTCAAGTATTGAGCTACATTTCATGATCTGATGTTTAAATCTTTGAGAACAATAATGTTTGGCATGATCTAGCATAACCTAGCTCATGACTAAGTTTTATGAAGTTCCATGAAGATCATTGCCATGCGTTGAAAAAGTGACTATTTTGCCCTTATGCCTAAGATTTCAGAATTTTGATATGTTCGAGAATATTTCTATGTATTTGGCCAAGGTCGTACTCACATGTTTGAAATGGTTGTTGTATATTCTCAGTCATGCCCATGTTTTACTTAAGTTGAAGAATTTGATTTGAGTATGACTACAAGCTTTATGATTGAAAAACATGATTTTCATAAATTGTCCAAGCTTCTTGATTGAAAGTTATATGTATGTATACACACACACACACACACACATATCGGTTGAGCCCAAGAGCCAAGATTAAGCCTTCGGATAAGGTCAAGCATTCAGAGTAGAGTTCAGTTAGATTTTAAACCCAAGGGCTATTATGAGTTTCAGTAATTTCAGATTGGAGTTAATGGCTAACCGAGATGACACGAATTGTCCAAGGGCATGTGTCGAAAACTACATTTGCCGATGTAGGATAAGCATCACCGATCCTGGGTGCTTTAGTTATACTCCTGAAAGTGGTGGATGATGCAGATAACTTTTTAGCTAGTTAGTTCAGGCCTTCTACTCGGCAAGGTAGTTGGTCACTTATCTGGTCAAGCCTAAGCGCTCGAACTCCATGACTACATAGGGCGCCTTGTCGGTTATACTAGGAACCTCCATAGTATTTTTAGTCAATATTATCTTATGTTATTTTCAGCTACAATATGAATACAGAGTTTAAAGAAGCGCAAATGACATGTTTTTTTTACATTTCTGAACCCTACTATGATTTTATGCATGACTTGTTACGATTTTACACACTCAGATTTACTCTCTCTTGTGTTCTATGTTTCAGTTGTTTTTTCCATCTTACATACAGTACGATTCTATGTACTAACACCCCTCATTATCGGGGGTGCTGCATTATTTCATAATGCATCCTCAGCTACAGACTCCTTCGACGAGCAACTTATTAGACCCAACTCAGTTCAACTTTTCGTGAGCCCCACCACCTCTCTGGGTATTCATGTCTCAGCTTTGTCTAGTTTTGATAAGAGTTAGACTGGGGACCTTGTCTCGGCCAATCTATACATTCAAGTAGTAGAGGCATTATAGACACTTAGTTGGTGTGTTCCTTGTTTCGAACTCTAATTTGACCCATGGGTCCCTTTTGTTTAGGAACAACTTTTATGAATCATCTCAATATTATGTTATTTCAATTTCCAGTCACACGATCATTATATTTATTCCCCTTTAAATGTTGGCTCACAATTTTATGCTAGTTGCAGCGGTAAGCTCGAGCCGAAAATGGCATCAGGTGTCGATCTCGCCCAAGTCCTAGGCTGGGGCGTGATAGTAGTCGATCATCCCGACATGAATTCAAATTGGTTCTCAATAATTTCCACATCCCCCCATTTCCTAATCTCCATAACCCTTTCCAAACCTTCACAGTGTCGCTTAGCAGCTTGATTTTCCTAAAATTGTTACAATTTTGAATATCAACTTTGTTCTTATACAAAGGGATTATTATACTCCCATTCTTCGGATATTTGAGATGTCTTAGAAATGGCGTTAAACAATCCAATTAGCACCCTAGATCCACCTTGCTTGTGCTCTTTCAAAATTTCACCAGAATCTCGTCCGCTCAGGTCTCTTTCCTCCTTTTCATCTTACAAACTGCCTCCTTAACCTCTTCAAACCTTATACCTCTAATAAAACCAATGTCTTGATGACTCTTTGAGTGTTCTAAATCTCCCAACATAATATGACTGTCTCTTTTTTCCATTCAAGAGCTTATGGAAGTAAGTCTTTGTTTTGCTCTAATGTGTGCCTCTTCTATCAATACTTTTTCTTCCTCGTCTTTGATGCACCTCACTTGGTCCAGATTTTGGTCCTTCCTCTGTCTTGCCTTGGCAACCTATATAACTTCTTTTTCCCGTATTTTTCATGTAGTTCTACATACAATCATTCAAAGTTGTTATCTTAGTCGCTGTAACTGCCAACTTCGCCTTCATTCTCGCTACTTTATACCTCTTCTTATTTCCCCTTTTTTCCTCTTTATCTTTGTTCTCCACCCACTCAACATAGGACACCTTCTTGGATTTTACTTTTCTTGGACTGCTCCATTCCACCACCAATCCCTTCGACATCCCTCACATTATCCTTATAAACCCCCAATACCTCTTTCAACTTTTTCTGATGCAATTTATGGCTCTATCCCACATACTGCTTGCATCCCCATTACCCCACCAAACCCCCCATCACTGTTAACTTTTTCTCCATCTCCTGGGATTTTGTTGTAGTCAAGACACACCATTTAATCCTAGCTAGCTCATCTAAAGGCCTCATCTCCTCGTCCTTTATATCTCTAAATTCATAGCCAAGAGCTTGTGTTGAGTTGTCAGATACTCACTTGGGATTTGTAGTCCTTACAAAAACTCTTATCTCCCTTTCTAAATAGAAAATAATCCATCTAAGACTTAGAGTACTTTAGAAGGTTATCAAACAGTCCTCCATTTTAGAAAAACTCAAATTAGCTATCCCCAAATTAAAAGGTTTTGTGAAGTTCAAAAGAGAGACTCCTCCTTTATTTTTATACCAAAAGCCTTTGCGAAGTCCAAAAGCAACTCCTCCATTTCTATACCCAAAACCAAAGACTCCATGTACATCATCGTATGCCCATGGAGTTGATCGAATGTGGCCATTTAAATCTCTTCCTATGAATATCCTTTCGCTGCTTCTTCAAACCCGCTTGAGGTGCGTAGGCATTAATAATGTTTAAGTCAAGTCCTCAAATTAATAGCTTAATCAACATCATCCTGTCGGCACCCTCCTAACCTCAACCACTATCTCTCTAAGCTCACTATCTACCAAACTGCCTATTCCATTTCTATTCCTCAAACCTCCTGAATACCCTAATTTGAACCTGTCTACATCTCTAGCCTTAGTTCCCACCCATTTGGTCTCCTGAACACACGTTATATTAATCTTTCTCTTCTTGAGAATTCTCACTAACTATATAGATTTTCACCTCAAAGTCTCTATATTCCAAAATCAAACTCTAACCTAGAAGTATCCTTGCCACCCTTGGTTCCTGTTACACCCCGTAAGTTTCTATTGTTTAATGGAAATGTGTGTGTTTACGTTGAGAGTTTTGAAGTACAACGCATGCGGTAAAAGGCCTGGGGGATGAATAAACGAACGTGGCATCGAGCGAGCAGGAGGTCGGGTCCAGGGGCCAGGAGCCTTCGGCGTCGTATCGCGCTAGCCGGTCTGGCGCTATGGCTGGCGCACGACACACCCTTGTCTGGCACTATGGATGGCGCGCGGCACACCCTTTCCTAGCGTGATGGGTGGCGCGCTGCACCCCCTACCAGTGCCTCCTATATGTATATGTTTTAAGTGTGAAGTTTAATTCATTTGTAAATATTTCAAAAACAGACCCTCCGCCCTATGATGAAGTTCTCTCAGCTTTTCTTTGGTTTTCCATCAAATTACGTTGTTTAACTCCCTCCTAACGCAAATTCATCTTTGATTACAAGTTCTAGGCTTACGAGAAGCATCTCTGTGGAGTTATTTCTTAAAAATTCACTCGGTATACCGGAACCCCGCCGAGTAAAGGTTGTCAGAATTACTTCAAATTGAGTCCTAAGCGGCCAAATACAAGAGGCAAGCATTTCTCTCTTCTAAACTCTCGATAAATTGTGAGTTTTCAGCCGAATTAAATGAAGTTGAATTACAGTTATTAATATCGAAAGATATCGTTGTTTGATGACTCCTATTATTGAAATAGCTTTATTCTCTTAGCGTAAAGGCTGCAACTGAGTGGAATTGTTGGCTCCAGGTTGGAAACTATTCGGGTGAATGAAAGTCGGCATTCGAGGAATGTTAAGGCTTATCCCTTCGGCAAGTTATTCTCGTCGTATAATGGTACGACCTATGTTTCTAAATGGAGATAACGATCTTATATGTTGTAAATAGCTGCTGCCAGTAGATTATGATTATATATGTTGTGATTACCTGCTATCAGTAGATTATGATTATATAAGTCGTGGTTAGCTACTAAAGACGTATTGAGAAAATACTATAGTATCCCTCGTCAGGAAAAGGTATGTTCAGTGTGATTAATGCTAGGAGCGTCGTAGATATTTCCCCAGTTTATTTATCTACTATTTAGAAGTATCCCGGAGTTTTGTTGTCATGCCAAGGCCTTAGAAGTTAAGTTTAGCTGTTGGGCCTGGCTCGGTGAGTTGGATAGTTTCGGGTGCAGCGAGGCGTTATAACTCTTCAATTGACGCCTGTATAGACAGTAAAGCTCGCCCAGAGGCCGTTGGTGTGCCTTGACACCTCTAGGGCCATAATTTGTATAGAATGGTCTTACCCAAGAGTCAGCGGCACCAGGGTTTCCTAGTGAAATGAGTGACAACCTGCCATCTAATTAGCCACTGCCAGTGACTGTTAGTTGTAGTCGAATTAGTGCTTTTCATATAGGTTTCTAGGAAGTTTCCCCAGTTGTACAAGTTTGATAGACCCGTAGGTACCCAAAGGAGGGAACCTTATCAGTAGTTGAATGCAGGGCCAATGCCCTAGCCTGCTCTTATAGATACTCAGGTACAGGTTGTCGCGAGTGGTTAAGTCCAAATAAACTTACCTACGAGGCTAGGGTTTGCCCAGAGAAGACATATGTAATCTGAACATACCAAGTTAAGGTCTCAAGGACTAAAACCATGTTAGTGCAGTATTACCTTCAGGCTAAGAATTATAGTAAGCTATCTAGGGAAGGTTAGGGGCTGACTGCTTAGAAGCATGTTCGAGTAGTAGCAGTCCTATAGTTGTTCTAAGCGAAGGAACTAAATAGTTGGTCATTCGCGACCTTACGATTCGCTTATGAGCTATCATTATCCTAGCATGACCTTCAGAGTGTCGTTTAGGCCACTTTAAAATCTCGCCCTATCCTGTCTAGACCATTAGAGATTATGATCACTGCCAGGATCCTCTGATTAGATGTAGGCACATGGAGTGTGCTTGTTGGCAGTTATACAGACTATTCTAGGGTGGGAGTAGTGGTCGCATTAGGCCTTAGGAGCCTAGACAGCTCATACTCAGTTACNCCAGACGGCTCATATTCAGTTATAGGAGCCCTGACGGCTCATATTCAGTTACAGGAGCCCAGACGGCTCATATTCAGTTACAGGAGACCAGACGGCTCATATTCAGTTACAGGAGCCCACACAACTCATATTCAGTTACAGGAGTCCAGACGACTCATATTCAGTTACAGGAGCCCAGACGTCTCATATTCAGTTACAGGAGCCCAGACAGCTCATATTCAGTTACAGGAGCCCAGATGGCTCAAATATAGTTACATTTACTTGCAGGGCCTAATGGGTACCAATAGGGGTATATAGACTGATTGGCACTTGCTAAGGCTTATGGGGGCCCAGGTAGGTTATTACTGCGTTGCTTGTACCTCCCAGGCTTATGGGGCCAGGTTAGGTTCTTGTTTGTATACTTGACTGTTAGCTATAGTTTATGAATATATAGTCGTATAATTTCAACTCATATACGTGTAGTGATTTACTAGATTCAGGTTATGAATAAGAAAGCTTATAGGTTATCTCCTACCCCTTCTTGCTACTTATTTTTAGTCTTTATCAGCTTCTAATCAGCTTTTGTTACTTCCTTACATATTCGGTACATATTGTACTGATACCCAACTATGGAGCACTGCATACTTGCCTGCAGGGTTAGGCAGACAAGTTTTGGGATTTCCTAGCAGCTGTTTAGAGTCAGCAAATCGGCCAGCTCCTTTCATTTGTAATTTCTAGGTTGTAGAGGTTACCTGTCTTTTATTTGTATAGTATTTAGGTAGGTCGGGGCACAATATATTCACTCTTAGAGGCTTGCAGACTACAATATTTAGTTAGTTGGTGGTTGTTGGCTGTGTGGGGCCCATGTATGTCTTATTTTATGCATTAGCCGTGTGGGGCCTAGTATAGCTACCTGTTATAACTAGATAGCATGGTGATCTTGTTGGCCAGCATAGGATCCCATTATTATTATGTTTACTGGGTTAGCTATCTTCCTTTACAGGTGCTGCATGGCCTTGTCGGCCCGAGACTGTGTTTACAATCAAGATATAGCAGTTTATTTTCTTGATTTGGAGTCGCTGGTTGGATGAGTTTAAATTCCCAAGATGCTTACTTGAAGAGTAGATTACTGAATGCTTCTTAATTTCTTGTTTTACACTTTGAACATTCGGAAGCACTGAGGAAGGGCAAGGCTCTCATGGAATAGCTTGATATTTGAGTCTTTGATTGTGGTAGGTTATGATTTTTATAAAATGTTAGACCCTATATAATGGTGTGTATGTGTGTGTGTAATGATGACATACTTAATTGGTCTTCGAATACTGATTATTGTTAATAATACTCTTGTTGATTGAATTTGGTGAAGTGAAATTTGGCATTATGTTGTTATCTGTACATTGTTTGCATGACATGGAAGTTATAGAGTGTTATGTTATTGTGTTGTCACTTGAGTTGATGAAGTGATAGCCTAAGAAAGGGTAATAGGTGAGAGTGAAGGAAAGGGGTGATGAAGGGCCACAAGTGGTAGGAGTGTACAAATAGGTATGATACGAATAGTTCATATGGCTGGGTGTACATGTCAGAGTACACTAACAGGTATGATTAATAGGTTCATACAGCTGAGTGTATATTACATGGATTTTTAAAGTCCCTTGCAGGTTATGACTGGAAAGAAAGAAATAAGACCCTCTGGTATGTGTGTATAGTGATATTTTGTGTGAGAATGTACGAAGATGTGAGGGAGGCGTGTGCCCACACATTACGGATGGCATGGTATCAAGGAAAAACTGAGGAGTGAGGATTGGTTTGAAATCAGATGAACCGTGTGAGAACTTGATGCTTGAATGAGTAGTTACTCGTGACTTAATTGCTGATGTATTTATTATGAATTGTTGAATCTTTACAAATTATATATGAATTTATGGATAGTGGATGAATTAAGTGTTGAATATTCCCCTGTGCATTTAATGTGATGAGTTGATTGTTGTGTCTTCTGTGCATGTTTTCATTTGGAACTTGTGAATTGACTGAGAATAATTGCTAAGTGTGGAGCTTAAGGTAGATAGCTAGGTCAAGCAACTGCCTTCGCAATACTGTTGTAGCAGTGGCTAATCCAGTGAGCAGGCTAGCTTAGATTTTATTCTGAATGATGGTAGAAATAGAGTTATGCAATGATTACCTATGTTCATGAATGTATGTTGTTTTTTCAATTGCATATTCATTATTATTTAAGGTCGGCTAATGATGTCTATCAGTACAATCTTTTCTGAATGCAGACCGCGATCTAGAAAGCTCCTCTCGTCCCCACTTGTAGAAGCAGTCGCGAGAGGGTGAGATAATGTCTTAGGGATGATACAACTCCTCTGGAAGAAATGTCTTTGTTTCAGACATGGCTTTATTTATTTTTCTTGTTATTCTTCATAGAATATAATTAGGTAGATGTTCTCCCTACGATGACTTTCAGTTCTTGGGATATTTATGTAGTATGTTGCTAGTAATTCTTTCATTTTTCTAATACTTCCGCCTTTATATTTTATGAGCACTTATTAAATGGTGTGAATGTAGCAAATGTATGAGTAAGTTTGGGATATGTTGATTCACCCACCGGCGGGAATATTGTGGGTGTCAATCACGACCACATGAGTTGTGACAAAGTTGGTACTAGAACCCTAGGTTTGTTGATCTCATCATACGAGGATGATTCTAGTAGAGTCTCACAGATTGGTGCGGAGACGTCTGTTACATATCTTCGAGAGGCTAAAGGACTTTAGGAAAACTCCCTTTTTCTCTCCCTTTCGTGCTATTACTTGGATCTAATTGGTATCTGGCAATCCAAAATTGCATCTAAAAACCTCTTTATTTCTCTCACAGTTGGTGAGGACACACTGATATCGCTCAATACATCTCTCCCGATTAAGGGAGGTGGTAGCGGTCGTTGTCAAAAATAAAATACCTAATAGATGTCGTGGTCGAATCCTACAAGAAATCGATACGGATAAACCAAAAGTTATAAACTAACTCAAACTAGGATGCATCATTGTCAATATGTATAAAATAAAGATTTGGGGGAAAAGGGGGAAGACAATATTGAATTCAAATTTATAAAACTAGATTGAACAACAGATTTGTTGCAAGCAATAGGAAAGGGCTAGGGACGTTCAATAAATGAAGTGTTAACTAGACTAGGATTGATTCAATTGACTTAACTTCAATATCTATCATGGATAGCGTGTATCAAAGCATGTTCTCTTATTTTTCAACCACAAGGATGTTTTTACCTTGAGTTTTCTCAAACCCCAAGGTTCCAATCAAAAATCAGCTACACCAAGCTTGAGGAAGGGTTAACCTATATCTAGCCTTAAATCTTTAATGGAGTGAGAATGTAGGTTTTGACTATCTCTAGCACAACCTCACACATCCACACTCCAAATCTCCACTATTGTTTCCTCACCCATATCTCACTCTTCTTTCTCAAGCTCAAGCAAGATAAGTAAACTAAATTAGTGTTTGCAACCTCTAATTTTCAATTAAAATTTAGAGAAAATAATAGATTCATGATTTTAAACTAAATTTAAGAATAATGATCAATACCTAATGCACACACCCCTAGCTAGCAATTGAGCTACTCATAAATGAAGATAGATAAATGACATTCATAGATAATCATCAACAATCATCATCATGAGTAGTAGATTCTAGCTTTTAAACCTACAATAATGGTGTACTTATCTCAAATAATGAAGAAGAAGAAGAAGAAGAAGAAGAAGAAGAACAATGTACTCAACTCTTTCTCTCACTACTTCTCTCTATAATTCAATGCTAAGTTATGATGTGCTATGACATGGGTGTGTACTATTTGCATAAAATCTGCACATTTCCTTTGGCACAACTTTCCATATTTTTCCTTGAAAGCTTCTCAGGTGCACTTGTACCACAACTGGATGATTTTACCCTTATTAGCATTTTGGTCACTTGTGAGGCACCTACATTTTGCAGGTGTCCATCCGCGGGCCGCAACTGCTTCATAGGTCGAGGCAGCTTTGTTCCAAAGCTGGCTGCATTTGTACCTGCATTTTGCAGGTGCCAACCTGCACTTCAAAGATCCACTTCAGCTTCTTTCCAGTGTGTCCTGCGTTTGCAGGTACCCTTGTGCAGAATGCATGCTCGTTAATTTCAGCAGAGTGCTTTTTGTTCAATGCCTCCATTTTCCTTATCTCAGTTCAATACCTATAAAATCAAACAGAAAAGGAATAAAACCTTCCTGATTAATGTGAAAACAAAGCAAGAACTCATGCTTAAAAGCCTAATGAGTTGGTGAATTACCAACTAATCAAATCTCGAAACTTGAACAATTGCTTGTCCTCAAGCAAGGAATTCTCACACAACTAAGAATTGAATTAAGCATCCACCTCAAAAAAGCTGCATAAGGGATTACTAAAACTTAAGACAACCCAAAAATCTCACACCAACTCAAGAAAAATAAAAAGACTCACAACATGTTGCACAAACTTCAATTGGTAATCACAAACATTTGGCATATTCCTGAAATTCAAAACAAAGGGACATATTTAATCAAAGCAAGCTAAAAAAACATCTCAAGTCATTGATAATTAACATTCAAGATTTTTCTTAAAGTTCATTGCACAACTTGTCTCATTCATACCTCTCAATTTAAAACACAATTTTAGCATATACCCCAAGAATATGATGCCGCTCACACAAAGTGAGAATTCCAATCATATTCATGTAATTCACATATAGGGATTATAGAATAATGCAAAGACACTCACTCTCTCAAGGATATTCAAGTGGATACACATTGACCCATAGGCTTGCCCTTCATGTAACTCGCCACTAATGTGGAGTTGCTACACTTGAAATAACTAAGGACTTGCCGGTCGTAATGAATTATGAAGGGTAGGGGTAAAGGTAGGACAACTTTTAGCTCTAGTGATTGAAACATCCCTAATTCCTTTTGTGAAAATATTTAAACATCCCGCTACACTAGTGAATCTATTCCCCCTTGTCTCTCGTTACTCTCCATTCACATTTTTCATCAAGAACCACCCTTTTAACATCTTGGATTATACATTAATCCTTATCTAAACAAGAAATAACACCATTCAACTTTTCTTTTTCTTCTTTTTTGATCAATGGTCTTTCAACTGGCTAACTTGTTCTTTTCATCAAGCAATTTGGTGCTACCTCACATTGAAGCTCACATCATTTCTCTTTTTGCACACCTCCAAACTTAGTATTTTGGCTACATTTCATTTCATTTTCTTATCCTTCCCCAATTCTTGGGCTTCAAGCTCCATTTTTCTTTCATTTCTAGCAATTAGGGATAAAGGGTGCCAAAGAAGAGGATTAGAAAGAGTATAAGGCTTGTAGTGAGGTTTTCGAGAAAAAGGGCTTAAGGCTCAAACATTGACCTACAAAGGTTGATGTTCAAAGAGGTCATTTTGTTGTGAAGTGACTATCCAAAAGGGCCTAAGGTCATTTTTCAAGTGCAGCTACATCTAAGATTTCGCCTTGAATCATATTCGGAGCAAGTTCTAGATGATGTGCACACACAAGAATTAAGCATAAAAATTCTCACCACACAAGGCATCACACTCCAAGGAGTTCATCTATCCTCAAGATCAATGGAAAATAATGAGTTTAGACAAGCTATTCCGTTTTCTACACACTCGGTTTGCAAATCAAAAAGCCAAACAAAGAATGTACAACTCATGACAAGAGAGTGCTCTTTTCAATTTTAAGCCCCTTTTCAACTTCAAAACATGCCGAAACTTTTTTCGGGTGGTACCAATCAAAGTAAGTGCGATAATGACTCAAAGACATGAAATTTTCCCTTAAGAAAGTTGCCTCTCAATCTATCATAGGAAAATGTCATCCGGTTCGACACAAAAAAAGAAAAATAAAATTTGCTCCTTGGGAAAGAATCACGATATAAAGAAAATCCTTGGAGTTTATTATTATCTACTATCTACAAAGGCGATAGCAAAGCATGGGTCAAGAATTAATTGGAATGTATGACCAACCCGTCAATGGCACTTCACATCATCAAAGCAAGAAAAACATCCCAACAAGTTTCATTAATTCAAAATAGGACGAGGGCATTCATTCATATAAGCAACCCTGCAAAAAATTTAAAAACATCAACAACTAAGCCTGATAAGGGTAATAAAAATCAACACTCAAATGGCAGTCAAAACTATATATTGTCCCCAATGTACAAATGATGAACAAGAAGGGTAAGAACTCCCTGAACCAGCTACTCCTCTCCATCATCATCAACTGCCTCATCCTCATCATCATCATTCATAGCTTCATCATCCTCCCCTAGGTCCACAAGCAATTCATTAATAGGGTCTCGAGTTGTGTACCCTGTCAGCCATGACTTCATCTTAGAAGCTCACATCAGGATCGACTATGGGTGCCCTATTCTTCAATTCTCTCACATTAGCCCGGAGAGAGGAGATCACTCCCTCAACCACATCAACTCGAGAGCACAACTTATTTAATCTATCAAACACATTCTTCATTGCGCTCTTCACCGACTTTTGGATGAGGGATGGTAGGCTCATGGCTAATTTCTTTAGCTGGTTTTCATGAGAGTGAGTCATATCGGCTAGCTTTTGAAGCTCACTTGGTCTGGAAGATGAAGATGGTAGTGAAGAACCCTGATGTGGCACTTCTGCTGAAGCATGTCTCGACATTTTGGGAGTAGGAACATTGAGGTCGGGGGCCAAGGGAACCTTATCGGCATCATGCATTACGGAGCCTTCTAAGGCATCCCATGTTTGCAGTCTCTTCCGCTTGCTTTTGGGTGCATCTACATCTCTGTTTTTCTCAACGTCAATCACCCTAGTACAAAGCTAGGTTGTTCATTAGGAAAATAGGGAACCCCTACTTTAGCACATAACTGGCTGATAAGGACAAGGAAAGGCATAGAGAGATCTTGCTTCCTGGCTTTTCTTTTGAATTGTATGGCGACTATTTTGCCAAAGTTTACATACACCCCATTAATGATGCATGCTATCAGAATGGCAGCCTCAATATTCACCTACTAGTCAATCTTAGATGGCATGAGATGACTACACACCAACTCAAGCCACAGTTTGGCTTCGAATTGAAGGTCTTGTCTTAAAATATCTCCTCTTATAGTGGCCCATAAAGGTTGCCCATGTGCGATAGTCTGAGCCACCCATGGACGTTGATCATCTTTGATTGATATCTTTTATGCCAACTCAGTTCTTGGTTTAATTTCCTCATCACAATAAATAGAGTTGGTCTCATCAGGGGTGATGTCCATTTCTACTCCACGAACCCTGACCGATGGAAGATATGGAAACTCGTCCACTTTTCCGGTATGTTTTGTTGAGTCTTGCCTTGATTGATATGAGGCATAGAACTCTATCACCAAGTTCAGGTAATAACCAGGTAGTTCATCCAAGAATGAGTTTCACTGTCGCTCCGCAAATTTCTTGTTGATGTTGGGGAAGTATTGCCCCGGTGTTGCTAGATTAAAGCGCTTCTCCGGGATCATCGATCGGTCCTAATAGTTGATATAATATGCCTCCATGGCGTTCACATAGAACTGGATGGCATCTCTGCTACTAGTAGAGGCTGAAGCTACCTTTGACTTGCCTTTCCCTTTGCTTTTGGAGGAGGTTGAGGCCTTCTCCTTTTCTTGTTGCCTAGATGAAGTTATGTTCCTGCAAGATCATGTGAGTACCACAACTAAACCAAAGTTTTTTGTATTTTTCATTATTGAAAATAAAAGATAACTATACTAGGCTAATGAAAGAAATAGAAAGAGATTGGATATCAAACAAAATGAAGCAACAATTTCAAACCCCTGGTAGTACCTGTGCCATACCTGCGTTTCACAAGTTGGGACCTGTGGCTCACATGTGAGTCGCAGGTACGAGGAAAAAACCTTGCAAAAATGCTCCAATACCTGCATTTCGCATATGGTGATCAGTAGTCAATAGGTGTAACGCAGGAGGCGGGCAGTGAACCTAAAGCCCGACTCGCTAACTGCATTATAGCCTGCATTCCAAAGAGTAAAATCTGCAACCTGTCTCCACAGTGCCTAATCCTCATATTTTTCATTTCATAATTATGAATAATATCAACATCTAACGGGTAGTCAAACTTCCTCGAGAGATTTAACAATACTACTAACCACAATCAAGATCATTATGACCACTTAACGACTTCCCTTAAGAAGGACGTTACCCCGTCTATCATTCGAAAATGTCAAGTGACTAATCCAACTACAATTATCAAGAAAGTTTGATATTTCACACTTATCCCCCATACTATCACCTTTTAATCTATATTATCAAGCTCATAAGAAGAAATGTTGATTTTTTCTTAAGAAAAATGTCACCATATCTATCATCAGGAAAAATCATGCATTTCAAGCAAATGAGTTACTCAGATTTCACCCCCTACTAAAATTTCCAAAAATAAGAGTATGCCCACTAAATATAGCATTAAGAAACAAAAATTATGTCATAACCCGTAAGTTTCTAATGTTTAGACGACCTGTTCATATGTTGGTTAAGAGTTTTAGAGTGTAATACATACGAGAAAGGGGCCCGGGGAAGGGTTGGATGAGCACAGAGTTGGGACCACGTGGGAAGAGGCCGGGCTAGCTGCCCAAAAGGGCAGAGTGGCACGGACCACGCCCTCTGCGATGGGCTCCCAGCATGCTCGCAAATTGGCGCGACAGGGTCCGTGCCACGGACCCCTATCCACCGCCTCAAGTATATATATATATGTTCCATCCTTTGATTCTAAGTTATATTTCATATATATAAATGGCCAGAGCAGTGAGAATACGATGAAAAGAAGTTAAATTCCTGCGTTTACGCTACAAACCGCTGCCCAAATTCAAATTAACTTCGGGTATTGAAGTTTAAGGCTGCATGGAGCATCGCTACGGAGTTATTTTCACGAAATTCAGCCGGCAAATCGTAACTCCGCCGAGCTAAAATTGTTGGAATTGCTTCAAACTAGTGTCAATATGATCACAGGCTTAAATAAGCATTTCTCCCTTCTGGATCCTCGAGAAATTATGAGTTTTCAACCGTGTTTCGTCAAGTTGAAATATAGTTAATATTTCTATATAAAGTTATCATTTTTATCGGATTTAGTATTGAAATTAGTCTCATTTTTTCAATAATAAGATTGCAGTTGAGAAGAGCAGTTGAATACGAGCTGAAACTTGTCAGTTAATTAGTAATCGGTGAACGAGGTATGTTAAGGCGGTTTCTTTCGGCAAGTTAGTTTCCTTAGCATGATAACTCAGTTTGAATCCCAGTAAGAGTACCAGAAACATTTCTATTATGATTAGTTGTTGTTATTAGCTGAAATCTGTATTCCATGATAGTTTGGGATGGATTATGCTTGTATAGCCCTCATGACCGACCCCAGGGTTATTAGCTATGTCGATGCCTGCTAGGGGCGAGATGACGTTGCTCTACGGAGCGTTATGCCGTCCTCCAGGGACGAAGATGGGGTTCCAGGTCCTCATATATCGTGGTTGGATCTATACACCCCCGTCGAGCCTGGTGCACGAGGTGTAGATATCAGGAGTCCACTAAACTCAAACACAGCTACAGTTAGGGGCCGAACGGGCTCAGTTGCAGACCCAGGGGGCCGGTAGGGAAGAAGCAGTTATTAGTTGACTCAGTACGACCTTGATAGGGGCATATAGACTGAAGTGTACTCAGCAGGGCTTATAGGGGCCCCAGGTGAGTTGTTCTGTGTTGGTTGTACCTTCCGGCTTATGGGACCAGGTAAGGTTTTTGTTTGCTTTAGTTATTAATAAAATTAGATCGTAAGAAGTTCTATTACTCAGGTATGATCTCTACCCCCTTCATTTCAGTTATCCTCAGTTCTATCTCTTTATTTCAGTCATTTACAGTTATCGCCTTACATATTCAGTACATATTGTACATTACGTGCCTACAGGTACGGATAGATGAGGAGCTGGTCCCTCTTAGCCTCCAGCCAGGATTAGCAGAAGAGTCGGCTTCTTTCTTCCGGAGCTTATAGACAGAAGGTTTACTCCTTTTTGATTGTATAGTTTATGGGTAGGTCGGGGCCTTGTCCCGACCATCATATTACTCCTAGAGGCTTGCAGATTGTTTCCATTTCCCTGTGGTTAGCTGTTATTGGTCGTGTGGGGCCCATATGTGTTTTACTTTACGTGTTGGCCGTGTGGGGCCTTGTTTAGTTGATAAATTAGCGGCCTTGTCAGTTATAGTTTAGCTTAGCACTGGATTTTCTTTACAGTCATAACTAGATATCATGGTGGTCTTGACGGCCCGTATAGGATTCTCTACTGTTGTTGTTTCTGGCTAGCTGGTTTTCTTTAACAGGTGACTATAAGGCCTTGTCAGCCAGGGACTGTGTTTACAGCAGAGATATAGCCCGTTGTTTTCTTGATTTAAGAGTTAGTGTTAGTCCTGCACTAAAAGTGCTTAGGCTCAATCAGTTCAAAGCTTAGTAGGGAACCAGGTGTCAGTCGTGCCTCCCAAGGTGGGGCATGAAAAACTTGGTATCAGAGCAGGTCATATCCTAGGGAGTCTGCAAGCCGTGCGGAGTAGAGTTTTGTCTATGGATGTGTTGTGCACCACATTCTATAGGCAGGAGGCTGCGAGGCATGATAGGATGGTTACTCTTTCTTCTTATCCAGTCGTGCTATAGAGTTGTACAGTATAGGGTTAAGTCCCTAAGCTTACCATATTTTTTTATCTATAGGGAAATGACGGACCAGCGACACACCACGACTGGTAGGAGATTGGATGTTGCAGCAGGGGAAGGCACTAGCAGGGTGCCTCAGTTAGAGTCAGCCTGATCTAAGGGCGACAGGGAGACTTCATCTCGGTCTCCCCAGCACTCTCCACTACGTCAGGAGCCGCTCGGAGCGGCAAATGTGACGGACTGCCTACAACAGTCTCTATACCAGTACCATCGGATCAACAGGTCGGGAGTGTTGTTGTTATGCTAGCTCAGATGATGGCTGCACAGCATTAGCCAGTGGCGCCCGTGGTCACAGATTCCTCAGGAGGATCTGGTAGTTCGAGGTTCCAGGACTTTCTCGCACTGAGTCCCCCGCAGTTCACAGGGATTGACCGAGAGGAGGACCCTTATGATTTCTTGGATCAGATGCAGTGGATTTTCAGGGTGATGCATGCTACACCTGTAGAGTCGGTTGAGTTAGCAGTATTCCGTCTATGGGATATCGCAGTACTGTGGTACAAGATTTGGGAGAGGTCCCGAGGGAGAGGTGATTCCCCTCTGACTTGGCCCAGCTTCTCAGAGGCTTTTCTGGATCATTACCTACCACGGGAAATTCGAAAGGCTCGAGTTGATCAGTTTCTATATCTAGAGCAGGGGTCGATGAGTTTCTGGGAGTATGCTATGAGGTTCGACTCCTTAGCCCGATATACACCAGCTTTTGTAGACACCATGCCGGCTGGGGTGCATCACTTTACTATGGGGTTGAATCCAGAATATGTGGAGACTTGTATTATGGCCACTCTGCAAAAGGACATGGATATTGCCTGTGTTTAGGCTTTTTCTCAAAATATTGAAGGGATCAGACAGCGGCAACGGGAGATAAGGAGGGCAAGTCAGGAGCAGCGCCACAGGGCCAGACCTAGTGATATGCAGGTGGAGTCCCAGGGTGGACCCAGGCCATGATTTTCAAGAAGACCACCCAGACCCCCACCCCCACAACAGCAGCAGGGGAGCGGATCTGGTCGTCTGGGGCAGTCAGGACCTGGCGAGAGCTCATGACCAGTAGGTTCACAACAGCAGAGAGGAGTGGAGCAGAGTAGATTCATCGTGCCGCTATGCCCTATCTGCAGTCGACGTCACTCCTAGGCATGCAAGTATGGTTCTACATCATGTTATACCTGTGGACAGGAGGGTCATCAGATGAGGGATTGTCCAGCCAGGGGTCAAAGTGATCGGGACCGATAGGATAGATCTTCAGTAGGGTCACGTGCCCCAGCATCTCCAGCAGGGTGTAGGCCCTCAGCTCCAACCGACAGAGGCTGAGGCAGACCAGGGGCCTCTAACTCAGGTAACGGTCTAGATCGCACTTATGCCTTACCGGGACGACAGGAGTCAGAGTCGTCGCTAGATGTGGTGACAGGTATGCTGGACATTTTCTCTCATTCTGTTTATGTATTGATAGATCCAGGATTCACCTTGTCTTATGTTACCCCATTAGTGGCTCGGAAGTTTGGTATTATGCCATAATCGCTTCGGCAACCTTTTTCTGTGTCTACACCCATCAGTGACTCTATCATAGCCAAGAGGGTCTACCGGGGATGCACAATAAAGGTTGTTGGTCATCAGACTTAGCAGATTTGATAGAACTAGAGATGATTGATTTTGATGCAATTATGGGTATGGATTGCTGGCGCCATGCTATGCCAATGTCGAATGTTGGACCAAGACTGTCCGATTCCACTTTACAGGGGAGGTTATATGGGAGTGGAAAGGTAGTGCAGCCACGCCAAAAGGTAGGTTTATTTCCTATCTTCGGGTGAGAAAATTGATAGCAAAAGGGTGTATTTATCATATTGTCAGAGTTCAGGATATCCAAGCAGAATCTCCGACTCTTCAGTCCATTCCAGTAGTCAATGAATTTCAGATGTATTTACGGATGAGCTACCTGGCATTCCCCAAGAATGGGAAATCGACTTTGCAATTGATTTATTACCAGGTACTCCCCCTATCTATTCCTCCGTACCGAATGGCTCCTGCTGAGCTTAGAGAATTAAAGGAGCAGTTAAAAGATCTGTTAGATAAGGGCTTTATCAGGCAAAGTACTTCACCATGGGGTGCGCCAGTCCTATTTTTGAGGAAGAAGGATGGCTCCCTCCGCATGTGTATAGATTACCGACAGCTGAATAAAGTCACTATCAAGAATAAGTACCCGCTTCTCAGAATAGACGACTTGTTTGACCAGTTGCAGAGGGTAAACTATTTCTCAAAAATTGACTTAAGGTCAGGGTACCATTAGATTTGGGTTCGTTAGAGGGATATTCAAAAAACCACTTTCAGGACCAGGTATGGCCATTTTGACTTTCTAGTCATATCCTTTGGACTGACGAATGCTCCAGCAGTGTTCATGGACTTGATGAACAACATCTTCAAGCCGTATCTGGACCTGTTTGTGATAGTATTTATTGATGATATTCTGGTATATTCCTGCTCAGAGNGATAGTATTTATTGATGATATTCTGGTATATTCCTGCTCAGAGGCAGATCACCGGGATCACCTACGAATAGTGTTCCAGACTCTCAGGAATCTCCAGCTGTATGCGAAGTTTTCTATATGTGAATTTTGGCTAAATTCGGTAGCCTTCTTGGGCCACATTGTGTCATATGTTGGCATTCAGGTAAACTCGCAGAAAATTAAAGTAGTAAAAACATGGCCTAGACCTAGCACTCCGACCGAAGTACGCAATTTCCTGGGGTTAGCCGGTATTATAGAAGGTTCGTGGAAGGATTTTCCACCTTAGCAGCGCTTTTGACCAAGTTAACTTAGAAAGCAGCTAAATTTCAATGGACTGAAGCATGTGAACAGAGCTTTCAGGAGTTGAAAAATAGACTGACCTCAGCACTAGTATTAGCCTTGCCAGAAGGATCAAAGGGTTATGCAGTATACTGCGATGCTTCAGGCGTTGGGTTAGGGTGTTTTCTGATGCAACATGGTAAAGTAATTGCTTACGCGTCCAGACAGTTGAGGAAGCATGAGAAGAACTACCCCACCCATGATCTGGAATTGGCCGCGATAATTCATGCCTTGAAATATGGAGGCACTATATGTATGGTGTCCACGTGGATATCTTCACTGATCACAAAAGCCTTCAGTACATTTTCACAGAGAAAGAGTTGAATCTACGGCAGCGTCGCTAGTTAGAGCTGTTGAAAGACTAAGATGTGAATATTTTGTATCATCCAGGGAAAGGCAATGTTGTAGCCGATGCCCTCAGTCGTAAATTCATGGGAGTTTAGTACACCTGAAGACAGGACAACGAGAACTGGCCCGAGAATTGCATCAGTTAGCCAGTTTGGTCGTCCATATAGTAGATTCAAGAGACAGTGGAGCAGTAATTCAGAATACGACAGTATTGTCATTAGTTGTGAAGGCGAAAGAACGGCAGTGTAAAGAACCTAACCTGGTTCAACTCAGAGATAAGGTTCGGCAAGGGGAAGTTACAGATTTCCAGGTAATCGAAGACGGAGTTTTGAGATATAGGGATTGCCTCTGTGCTCCATACGCAGCAGGACTTCTCCAACAAATTATGGGCGAGGTGCATTATTCCCGTTACTCTCTTCATCTGGGTTCAACAAAGTTGTATCATGATATAAAAGAGATTTACTGGTAGCCGGGAATGAAAAAGGAAATAGCAGAATTTTTAGCTCAATGTCCTAATTGTCAGCAAGTGAAAGCCGAACATTAGAAACCCGGTGGACTGATACAGGAGATAGCAGTTCCTATGTGGAAATGGGAGGCAATTAATATGTATTTTGTGATAGGGTTGCCTTGTACCAGGATTTAATTTGATTCCATCTGGGTGATTGTTGACAGGACTTTCTGCCAATCAGGACCACTTTCTCAGTGGAGGATTATGCCGAGCTTTATATTAGGGAGATAGTCAGATTACATGGTGTCCCAGTATCTATCATTTCTGACAGGGGACCACAATTTACAGCTAGGTTCTGGCAGTCTTTCCGGAGAGGTTTGGGAACCCAAGTTAATTTGAGTACGGCATTCCACCCTCAGACATATGGGCAGGCAGAACGTACAATTCAGACGCTCAAGGATATGTTACGGGCGTGTGTGCTAGACTTCGGAGGCAGTTGGGAGGAACATTTACCCCTTATTGAGTTTTCTTACAATAACAGTTACCATTCAGCGATCCAAATGGCGCCTTATGAGGCTTTATACGGGCGAAAATGCAGGTCCCATTTAGTTGGTTCGGGGTTGGAGAATCAGAGTTACTTGGGCCGAATATAATTCACCAGTTAGAAGAGAAAGTAAAGTTTATCATAGAACGTCTGCTGACAGCTCAGAGTCGCCAGAAATCTTATGTTGATGTACGGTGTAGAAATCTGGAGTTTGGTGTAGGTGACTGGGTATTCCTAAAAATCTCTCCAATGAAGGGCGAAATGAGGTTTGGAAAAAAAAGTAAGCTCAGCCCGAGGTTTATTGGGTCGTATCGAGTACTCCGGAGAATAGGCCAGGTGGCATACGAGCTCGCTTTGCCTTCAGAGTTGGAATCCGTTCATTCAGTCTTTCATGTATCGATGTTACGGAAGTGTATAGGGGATCTGTCCCGAGTTGTGCTAGTTGAGGATGTCCAAGTCACTGAGGAATTAGCCTATGAAGAGGTTCCAGTAGCTATATTAGATCGACAGGTTCGCAGGTTGAGGACTAAAGATGTTGCCTCTGTTAAAGTACTATGGAGAAATAAGAATAGAGAGGAAATGACTTGGGAAGCAGAGGACGACATGAAATCCAGATATCCTCATTTATTCCAGGCTTAGTCCAGACGATACAGTTAAGGTAAGTTATTGATTCAGTCCCTGCTTCATGATTTGTGTTATATATATTGCTCAGCTAGATACAGTGTTGTTGTGAAACAGTTCCTACAGTGTTGTATGAAGTGCATGTACTGGACTTTTGTGCGTTTCAAGATTTTTGGATAGTCCATATTACAGGGGAGACTCTACTGAAATTTTTCCAGAATAAGTAGTTGCAAGAGTTAAGGTATCTATAAGCTAATTCGAGGACGAATGTTTCTAAGGGGGGAGGATGTTACACCCCATAAGTTTTTAATCTTTAGACGGCCTATTCGTACATTGGTTAAGAGTTTTAGAGTGTAATATGTACGAGAAAGGAGCCTAGGGAAGGGTCGGACGAGCACCGAGTCGGGACCGCACGGGAGGAGGTCGGGCCAGCTTCCCAAAGGGGCAGCATGGCATGGACCATGCCCTCCGCGATGGGCTCCGTGGCACGCTCGCAAATTGGCACGACAGGGTCCATGGTCCATCGCCTCAAGTATATATATGTTCCATCCTTTGATTTTAAGTTATATTTCATATATATAAACGGCTAGAGTAGTGAGAGTACGACGAAAACAAGTTAAATTCCTCCATGCTACAAAGCGCTGCCCGAATTCAAATTAACTTTGGGTATTGAAGTTTAAGGATGCAGGGAGCATCACTACGGAGTTATTTTCACGAAATTCGCCTGGAAAATCGCAACTCCGCCGTGTTAAAGTTGTTGAAATTGCTTCAAACTAATGTCAATACGATTACAGGATTAAAGTAAGCATTTCTCCCTTCTGGATCCTCGAGAAATTATGAGTTTTCGACCGTGTTCTGTCAGTTGAAATATAGTTAGTATTTCTATATAAAGTTATCGTTTTTATTGAATTTAGTATTGAAATTAGTCTCATTTTTCCAATAATACAATTGCAGTTGAATACGAGCTGAAACTCGCTAATTAATCAGTAATCGGCAAAGGAGGTATGTTAAGGCAGTTTCCTTAGGCAAGTTAGTTTCCTTAGCATGATAACTCAGTTTGAATTCCAGTAAGAGTACCAAAAACATTTCTATTATGATTAGTTGTTGTTATTAGCCGAAATCTGTATTCCATGATAGTTTGGGATGGATTATGCTTGTATAGCCTTCATGACCGACCCCAGGGTTATTAGCTATGTCGATGCCTGCTAGGGGCGAGATGACGTCGCTCTACGGAGCGTTATGCCGTCCTCCAGGGACGAAGATGGGGTTCCAGGTCCTCATATATCGTGGTTGGATCTATACACCCCCGTTGAGTCTGGTGCCGGGGGTGCAGATATCAGGAGTCCACTGGACTCAGACACAGCTACAGTCAGGGGCCGAGCGGTCTCAGTTGCAGACCCAGGGGGCCGGTAGGGAAGAAGCAGCTATTAGTTGACTCAGTGCGACCTTGATAGAGGCATATAGACTGAAGTGTATTCAA
>JACEIK010001435.1:170282-185067 GCA_018107945.1 Datura stramonium | reverse complement strand
ATTACTTAGGTATGATCTCTAACCCCCTTCATTTCAGTTATCCTCAGTTCTATCTCTTTATTTCAGTCATTTACAATTATCGCCTTACATATTCAGTACATATTGTACTAATACCCTTTCTGGGGCGCTGCATTACTTGCCTGCAGGTACGGATAGATGAGGAGTTGGTCCCTCTTAGCATCCAGCCAGGATTAGCAGAAGAGTTGGCTCCTTTCTTCCGGAGCTTATAGACAGAAGGTTTACTCCTTTTTGATTGTACAGTTTATGGGTAGGTCAGGGCCCTGTCCCGATCATCATATCACTCTTACAGGCTTGCAAATTGTCTCCATTTCCCTGTGGTTAGGTGTTATTAGTTGTGTGGGGTCCATATGTATTTTAGTTTACGTGTTGGCCGTGTGGAGCCTTGTTTAGTTGATAAATTAGCGGCCTTGTAGGCCATAGTTTAGCTTAGCACTGGATTTACTTTACAGTAATAACTAAATATTATGGTGGTCTTGTCGGCCCGCATAGGATTCCCTGTTGTTGTTGTTTCTGGCTAGCTGGTTTTCTTTTACAGGTGGCTATAAGGCCTTGTCGATCGGGGGCTGTGTTTAAAGCCGAGATATAGCCCGCTGTTTTCTTGATTTAAGAGTTAGTGTTAGCCCTGCACCAGAAGTGCTTAGGCTCAGTCAGCTCAGTCAGTTCAGATCCTAGTAGGGCACCAGGTCCTAGTCGTGCCTCCCAAGGTGGGGTCTGACAAATTCATACCCATTTAATTGCATAATTTCGAATCACCCACGACGCCACTAAAGTCAAGATCATATAGACATGGAGAAGCATAGCTTGGGGACATGGGGAAAAAACATGGGACATGAAGAATGAAGAACTATAATGATTTTGATGCTACACATTTCATTAAGCTCAAAAAAGTACCAATATGAAAATCACAAGACATACCAAGTAGAGCGAGGAAGGAGATGAAATTGAAACTTGAAATTCTTGCTCAAGATGGTTGACCCAAGTCCTTTTCTGCTTTTATGTGGTGGAAGAAATGGTTAGTGATGGCAGAAAATGGAAGAAGTGGTGGATTTTATAGAAGAGGAGAAGGTGAAGGGATTGGTGGAATTGATGGTGGATTAAATAGTGGAATGTGGGAAGTTGGAATGGTGGTTGAGGGGTTATGAAAATGGGAAAGTGGTGTAGAAAATAGGAGTTTTGGAAAGTGGGGAAGAAAATTAAAAGACCTTGGTCGCATTTAGATCGAGTTGGTCAATGAGTCGGATAACATTTTAAAGTACCAGTCATACCTGCACCTGCACCAGACCTGCGGCTGCAGGTTTGAAGCTGTGAACCGTAGTTCAGGCGCAGGTAGCCCTCAACTTTACTCAATGCACTATTTGGATTTTGAGGCACACCTGTGTCTCGTAGATTTGCACCTGCATTTTACAGGTGTAGCATAGGCCCCTTCCAATTTTTTATGATCTTCCCCAAGTGTACTGGTTCAAACATGCGACGGACCAGCGCTTCGCGTATCTACACCTACGTTTCACAGGTGAAGCACAAATACCCAAGTTTCCTTTAGGTAGTCTGGATCACTTGTGCGTTTACCCTACGCCCTGTATTTTGGTACTACATTTCACAGGTCCCACGGAGGTGCTCATCTCCTGTTTTCTTCCACTTGTTTTCAATCCAATCAACCTACACCCAAAGAAAACAAAAATGTGAAGTAGAAAAGATAAACTAAAAGACATTTAGGCTTCCTCTCAAGAAGCGCTTGATTTAATGTCGTGGCACGAGGATTTCATGTCACAACTTTATCATTCATTTGGAGGCTTGTCCTCCTTATCAATATCAACTCTTTTCTCATCTTATTCATTTAGTACTGTTATCACCTTGCACACATCAGGTGGTTCCGTTGGTTGACACACATCGAATGTTACTTCATTACCACCAACTTAGACCTTCAGCCCTCCAATCTCAACATCAACTAAAGCTCTCCCTGTGGCCAAGAGTGGTCGCCCTAAGATAATGGCACTTCAATATCAATATCTCAATCCAACACGACAAAGTCAGTTGGAAGGATAAATTTATTGATCTTGACTAATATATCTACAAGAATTCCCACTAGGTGTTCTATAGAACGATCCTCCATTAACAACCTCATTGTTATAGGCTTTGGACTTCCCAACCCTAACATATTAAAGATCATGGGAGGCATCAATTTTATGCTTGCCCCTAGATCGGAGAAAGCTTTGTTGAACATATAAACCTCAATTGTGCACAGAATAATTAATGCTCCAGGGTCCTCCCTTTTTGGAGCAAGGTTATCGGCCATCACAACACTGTAATGATGTGACACCTCCACTATTCCCACATCAACTACTCTTTTCTTTGTCAGTAGCTCCTTTATATGAACTTTTCATATCTGAGCATTTGGAGCAAGGCATCAACCAATGAGATATTAACGGAGTGCTTGCTGAACATATCAATGAGCTTAAACTGATTGTCCTATTTCTTCTTTACTAACCACTAAGGATAAGGAGGTGGGACTCTAAGCACTTGGGTTTTAGCATTGGGGGCCTCCTCACCCTCTTTATCAACATTCTCAATTTGGGGAGGAGCATCAACGTCTTCCTTCTCTAATATCACTTCATCATTAGCACAAATAGGTGCTCTAGCACCTCCTCATTTGGAGGAAGGCATCAACCAATGAGATATTGACGGAAAGCTTGCTGAACATATCAATGAGCTTAAATTGATTGTCCTCTTTATTCTTTGCTAACCACTAAGGGTAAGGAGGTGAGAATCTAGGCATTTGGGTTTTAGCATTGGGGGCCTCCTCACCCTCTTTATCAATATTCTCAGTTTGAAGAAGAGCATCAACTTTGTCCTCCTCTAATATCACTTCATCATTAGCACAAATAGGTGCTCTTGGCACCTCCTCATTCACTTCATCTTCATTTTTTATGGAATCAACAACCATTTTGGGCTTATCACCCGTATTAGTAACAACTTTCCCACTCCTTGTGACAATAGCCATGTAATAATTATCTTTCTTTGGGTTTGGCATCGTGTCACTAGCAAGGGTTCCTTCCATTCTCGGGCTTATTTAGGTGGAAAGGTGATTCATTTAGGCTTCCAAATGCTTGATTGAGGTTGAATATGAGCTCACTGTATGGGCAAGGTTAGACACCTCCCCTTTTAATTCTTTAACACCACTATCGGTGGACTCCACATTCTTTAATACTCAAAAAAGCATCTCCTCAATTTTAGAACTCCCAACATCACTTACACTAGGCTGCATCAGGGTCATATCAGCTTTAGGAGGGAGAATATATGGGTTTGCACTTCTATAGTACCTGTCCCCATCTCGCTCGAGCTATCAGTTCCTTCACCTGTTATCTCTCTCACTTCATCCTTGTTTGTATCGATCTCTCCAACCTTCGCTCCCATCACAAGGATGCCAAGGGCCTTGATTGGCACCTTAATATCCTTGATGAGAACCCATCATCTGGCCAAACATGAATTGACACTCCTCATCACATCTTGGTTGTGGAACATCATCCTCATATTGGTTGTGACCTTGGGTCCCAACAGCGTTGACACCTTTAGCTCCGAATCCTGAAATTGCTTGGCCATCAACTCAACTTGAGGCATCATTTTAGCTAGTTTTTTGTCTCACTCTTCATCCCACATTTTTAATTCAACTTCTAGTTGGATGTGCGATGCACCATTTGAGGACACCTCGATGTCCCTAGTGTGCCATATTCAATTAGTCTTGGTCATCCTATCAAGAAGTGCCTTAAGCATGCCAAATGTTTGGTCTATGATTCAACCACCTGCAAGATTGTCAGCCACTAATTTGTTGATAGAATAAAGTGATCTGTAGAAACTTTGGAGTAGCATCCCCTCGGGTAGACCATGGTTGGGGTAAATGGTGGCCTTCCTTTTGAATTAGAGCCACACTTCATGAATAGGCTCTCCCGGAAGTTGTCTAAAATTGGTAATCTCATCCCTCAATTGGATCATCCGGGAAGGTGGGAAGAATCTATCGAGGAATGCTTTAGTTAGCTCGTTCCACAATGTAACGGACTCGAGAGGTAACTCCTTCAACCAAACTGTTGCCTCTCCCGTCAAAGAGAATGGGAATAATCTCAAACAGATGGATTCTTGGCTGATGTTGGTTATACTGAATGGTGGATAGATTTCAATGAAGTTCCAGAGGTGACGATTAGCATCATCACTAGCTTGTCCTCCGAGCAACTCCTTCATTTGTAAGAGATGCAACATGGTGCTTGTTATGTAGAAAACCACATTCCCTATCGTGGGTGGTAGGCGAATGGCACCAACCACATCATTAATCACTGGATAATCCTCTCCTTTCATTACACCATCCACGCTACTCGCATTGCTAGTGTGACAAATTTTCACACCTAATAAAACAACAAAATCACAAAAACAATGTAAAAGCAACACAAGATGCAAAAGAAATTTGAATTACTGAAAACCTAATGGCAATCACAACTCAATTCCCCAGCAACGATTCCATTTTCTTGATAACGCTCAATACTTCTCTCCTGATTAAGGAAGGTGGCGGCGATCATTGTCAAAAACAAAATACCCGATGGGTGTCAGGGTTGAATCCCACAGGAATTGAGATGGATAAACCAAAAGTTGTAAACTAACTCAAACTAGGATGTATCATTGTCAACATGTATAAAATAAAGATTTGGGGAAAAAAAGGAAAGCCTATATTGAATTCAAATTTATAAAACTAGATTTGAACAAAGGATTTGTTGCAAGCAATAGGATAGGGCTAGGGATGTGCAATAGATAAAGTGTTAATTAGACTAGGATTGATTCAATTACCTTAACTTCAATTTGTAACATGGATAGCATGGATCAAAGCACGTACTCTTGTTTTTCAACTATAAGGATGTTTTTGCCTTGGGTTTCTCAAACGTTAAGGTCCCAATAAAAAATTCGCCACACCAAGCTTGAGGGAAGGTCAAGCTATCTCTAGCCTTAACCCTTTAATGGAGTGAAATGTGAATTTTGACTATCTCTAGCTCAACCCTACACATCCACACTCCAAATTCCTACTATTGTTTCCTCACCATATCTCACTCTTCTTTCTCAAGCTCAAGCAAGATAAGTAAACTAACCTAGTATTTGCAACCACTAATTTTCAATTAAAATTCAAAGAAAACAATAGATCATGATTTTAGATTAAAGTTAAGAACAATTTATCAATACCCAATCAAATTAAGCACTTACCAAGCACACATCCCTAGCTAGCAATTTAGCTACTCATAAATGAAGATAGATAAATGACATTCATGGATAAATCATCAACATTCATCATCATGAATAGTATATTCTAGCTTTGAAACTTGCAACAATGGTGTACTTAGCTCAAAATAGTGAAGAGGAAGAACAATGTACTCTACTCTTTCTCTCACTACTTCTCTCTATAATTCAATGCTAGTTATGTTGTGTTATGACATGGGTGTGTACTATTGCGGTAAATTATGCATATTCCCTTTGGCACATCTTTCCACATTTTCCCTTGAAAGCTTCTCATGTGCACTTGTGCCTGAGCTAGACGATTTTGCCCTCATCAGTGTTTTGGTCACTTATGAGGCACCTATGTTTCGCAGGTGCCCATCCGCGAGTTGTAGCTGCATCGCAGGTTGAGGCAGCTTTGTTCTAGAGTTGGCTACATTTCCACCTGGGTTTTGCAGGTCAACTTTAGCTTCTTTCTAGTGTGTCCTACATTTGCACCTGCGTTTCACAGGTGTCTTTGTGCGGAACATATGCTCCTTACTTCCAAAAGAATGCTTTTTATTCAATTCCTCTGTTTTCCTTGTCTCAGTTCAATACCTGCAAAATTAAAGAGAAAAGGCATAAAATCTTCCTAATTTATGTGAAAATAAAGAAAAAGCTTATTCTTAAAAGCCTAATGAGTTGGTGAATTACCAACTCATCACATGCGCAGGAGGAATCAGAGAGAAAGCACTAAAGCTAGTAGTATCAACCATAGTTTGCGGCAAAGGACAATACTGAGGTCGCGGGCGAAGGCCTGCTGCTGCCAGAGATGGGGCCTTTGCCCCTGGTCCCACTCAGGAGAGGTCAGGGTCCCTAGTGCCTCCAGTAATGCCGGATAGGGTGGCAATGGAAGTGGAGGTCTTGGTGCAGAAAGAGACGACGGCTACTCCAGCTTCTTATGGCTCAGATACTAAATCTTCTGAGTGGCCTCATGGGTAATGGAGTAGCACACGCAACTCTAGTAGATTAGCACTCAGGGGTACAACATGCAGAAGCTATAGCTCCTCGCATAGATGATCTTTCTGAGGCAATTATGTTTTTGAGACCGGTGGCTGGACCGGTGATGATTAGGGATGAGCATGACCTGTTTTGGAGGTTCACAAAGATGAAGCCTCCCACCTTCTATGGAATCGAGGCTGAGGACACCTACTAGTTTATCATTGATTGCCATGAGAGGCTCAATAAGATGGGAGCAGCGGAGAAATACGGGGTGAAATTGTCACCTTTAAGCCGATGGGAGATGCTAAACTCTAGTGGAGAGCGTTTGTGGAGTGCAGACCGGCAGGGTCACAACACTGATGTGGACTCAGTTCTACTCCATTTTCCTAGAGAAATATGAGCCATGTACCCACCGAGACTAGAGGCGAGATGATTTCACTAGGATTGATCAGGGAACCTCCTTAGTTGCAGTCTATGAGGCTCGGTTTCACTCACTATCCATGTATGCCCTGCCATTGTTGCCCACCAAAGAGGAAAGGATCAGACGATTTGTTAAGGGCTTGAATGTGGGCTTTCAGTTTTTAGCTCTACAGATGGTCTCAACAGGTAATACCTTCTAGGAAGTGGTGGAGTTTGTGATGAATGTGGAGGGAGTCAAGCAGGATGGTTATGCAAAGAATGCCGAGAAGAAAGCTCGGAAGGTGGATAACTTCAGTGGTTCTTTTTCTATGGCTCTAATTCCCTAGGGTTACTTGAGACGCCATATTAAATCGATTGTGTAGGCATGAGCTAGGGGTCAGCTAGGGACTATTCTGAGGCCATCAGGTACAGTTGGGAGCACCCAGGTGGTTCGCTAAGATTTTGGGGCTCGCCCTATCTCATCCGTTCAGGCTCAGAGGCTAGTACTTGATAAGATGTGTCCTAAGTGTGGTGAGTATGACCATATTCGTAGATAGTGTCCCAAGATTAGATAAGGCAGGAAGATTATTCCGCACCCAGCTCTCCTAGCCCCAGCCTCAATAGGGAGGGGAGGGAGTGCATTCAGCAAGGATCGCCCTCAGTATGGGAGGGGTAGTTATTCTGCAGGTAGAGGTCATAACTAGCCTATTAAAGGGGGTGCTAAGATAGGAAGGAGTGACACTTAGACCGACAGAGGGGGTACACAGCCCAGTAGGGGCAGGACTCAAGCAGGTAGTCAAACTCACTTCTATGCATTTCCTGATTGACTTGAAGCAGAGGCTTCAGACGTAATTATCAAAGGTACTATTCTTGTATATGACAGAATGGCAATAACTTTATTTGATCCTGGCTCTACTTTTTCCTATGTGTCTGCCTATTTTGTTGTGGGATTCATCTTTTTTGTGATGTTCTTGATATCCTGATTCATGTTTCTACTCTTAGGAATGAGTTGGTTGTCTCCTTACCATGCCATTCTGGATTGCCATGCTAAGACAGTCACCGTAGCAATGCCAGGGTTGTCTAGGTTAGAGTGGAAAGGGAATTGTGGCCCTGCTCCTAAGAAGCTTATCTCCTATATTCGTGCCCAGAAATTAATAGGTCAAGGGTGTTCGACCTACCTAGATCACATTTGGGATACCAATTTCAAGGGTCCCTCCATAGAGTCTTGTCTCGATAGTTCATGAGTTCCTGGAGGTGTTTCCCGTCGATTTGCCTGGCATGCTGCTGGATCGCGATTTTGATTTTTTCCTAGATTTAGAGCCAGGGACCCGACTTATTTCCATACTGCCACACAGGATGGCACCAGCTGAATTGAGGGAACTCAAGGAGCAGTTGCAAGAGTTACTTAGTAAGGGGTTTATAAGGATGTGTGTCTCTCCGTAGGGTACCCCGATATTGTTTGTGAAGAAGAAAGATGGTAGTATGCAGATGTCCATTGATTACCATCAACTAAATAATGTGACCATTCGGAACAAATATCCCGTTTCCCACATAGATGACCTGTTTGATCAGTTATAGGGGGCAACATTGTTCTCAAAGATCGATTTGAGGCCGGGTTATCATCAGCTAAAAATTCGTGTTGAGGATATTTCGAAGACATCTTTTCAGACCAGGTATGAGCATTATGAGTTCCTAGTTATGTCATTTGGACTCACTAATGCTCCAACAACATTCCTAAGCTTGATGAACGGTATTTTCAAACCTTATCTAGACGCTTTTGTAATCATTTTTATTAACGATATTTTGGTATATTCCAAGACTAAGCAGCGGCATGAGAATCACCTGAGGATTGTGTTGGGGCTGCTAAAGGATAAACAACTTTATGCAAAGTTCACTAAATGTAAATTTTGGCTGGAACCGATGTTATTTCTGGGGATGTAGTCTCTAGAGAATGGATCAAGGTGGATCCACTAAAGGTGAAAGTGGTTCGAAATTAGGCTAGGCCCACCACTTTGACAGAGGTTCGGAGCTTTATAGGGCTAGCCAGTTACTATCACCGGTTATTGAAGGGCTTCGCGGCTATTGCCTCTCAATTGATAAGGCTGACCCAAAAAAACGTGCCATACCACTACTAAAAAAGGTCTTTGGCGGCAATTAAAAATGCCTTTAGTAGCAATAACAATTGCCGCTAAAGGTCACAAACTTTATCAACAATTATTTAATGACAATTATAATAACCGCTAAGTCCATTACCCAGATGACCTAGTTTACCTTTTAGCATCCAATTAAATTGCCACCAAATATTATTGAGATACCACTTAAAAAAATCGTTTTAGCGATTATTATGTAGCAACAATAATAGTGGCCGCTAAATCCATTCCCAAAATAGCTATGTTATTTTAATATTTCTTTCTATTACAACAAAATCCAATTGAATTGTCGATAAAAGTTACATGTATTAACGACTATTATGTAGCGACAATTATAATGGCTGCTATTAACGATTATTATGTAGCGACAATTATAATGGCCACTAAATTTGCCTAAGAATACACCTTTTAGCAACAATTGTAATGGCAACAAAAAGTATTTTAAAATTCTCTTAAATTGGTGTCTTCTGCGAGATTTTAGTTCAGGTTTTCCTTTCAAATTGATTTAAATCAATATAACTATAATGGACATTTAAAAATTGAAATGAAACTAAACAAAAACTAATAATAAATATACTGAAATGCATTCTAATAAGAATAATGTATTTCATTAAATCTGCACAAACAAGACAACTTCAAATTCATAGTTTCAATGTATCACAATACAAGAGAAACTAAATCATTTGAATCAAATATCATTGCAAGTTTCAAATATCTCTTCAACTCTTTATCGCGATAAATTCCACATAGTAAATTTGAAAATATCATGATTTGGAAAAATACAATAAAATGAATATTAGCATCATGACTAAGTAATTAGATATAGTAAAGAAATATTTTGAAAACTGAAAAATAATACTTGAACTCGCTTACAATAGACATAATTGTGAATCATTTAATTTGCAAAAGAGACTCACTTGAAATGATAAAAAAAAAAATTGTTTACACTATATCCTTAGATGCCTTATACTTTATCACTTGAAATCAAATTAAAGAAGGTATTGGAGGTTCACATAGGATCCAATATAGAATAACTTGATCATTTTAAAAGGTCTGTTAGTGAAATCATTGCTAATGGTCAACTAAGCATTGCATTATAGTGAAGAGGGTAGAGAAATATTTGTTAGAGGGGGTGTCACCAAAAAATAAAAAAGATAAAGGTAAGTCATTTCAATTGCAGCAAACTGCATTTTCATTCAAATTTTATAGATTTTATTTTCTATTTGCAGAATATATTGCATTACTATAAATAGAAACTATAAGAAACAAGAATGGATGTTTGGTATAATATGTACTATTCTTGATTGTTGGTGAAGAATATACATCACCCTAGGGTTTGACGTTGTGACAATTGTTAATAACATAAAGCACATACTTTAAGACGAAGTTATAATGAAAATACTCCTAATGAACCATGCTTGGATAATTTAAGAATTGAATGTTAAACTTGTTTCTAAAAATATATTAAACTAGCCAATATGTAGAACCCAAAATACTTGAGACTTGAAAACAAGAGCTACAGGTTTTCCAAGTTAACTCCAGTAGCTAAAAGTTATCTGCTACAGGTTTTCCAAGGTAACTCCAGTAGCTAAAAGTTATCTTTACATAGCATTACCTTTGCAAATGAGTTCACTATAAGCAAGCTGATTTGTATCATCTAAAAATGGGTTATACACGCTGCACTCAACAAAAGTATCCAAAATTATTAAACTCTTAAGATGCTGACTACTTATTCTAACAGATTGAAGCCATTTATTTTTTTCCTAGCATAAGTATACGACTGTTTTTAATGATTATCCTTTGATATCTACACAAATCTTGTCCTAAGTGGATTATCTTATCTGCCCCAAAATTAAGTATATCCTGTCCATACCAAATTGAGAATCATAAGGCACTAGTGCACCCCCATAATGACCAAACTCAAAGTTGTTTTGTGTTGTTGGTGGTGCAAGTGAAGTACAACAGGCCTCATGCAAATATTGGTGGCATGGCCTCAGAATCCTCAATGTTACAGCAGCAAGTATGCTCCCATATCTCAAATATATCACACAAAATTATCCTTTTACCGTTAGCATTCCGAGCCCCATATGTACAGTTCACTATCTAATTGTCAGGCGCTCATTTATTTTTCAACTCACTGTACCAATCAAACACAAAATCCACCCAAAGTTTTAGCAAGACTCGAAAATGCCAAAGAGCACTTCATAATCTCTCATTTGGTCCATCCCTATAATATTTGTTACTATCAAACTGTTCATAATACAATAACTGTCCCTTTGTGCAGCCTCAATAGCCATCTTCATTTCACTAATTGTTGAATGTGGAGGAACTTCAACTAGCTCTCATGGGGATATCCCTTTGTAAGTACAACTTTCAAACTACTAGAACTTAACAAAATACAACAAATGAACCTCAACAAGCTCTCATCTGGATCATCCCTAAATGGCCATACCTTCACAAATTGCTTACTATCCAAAACTATCTTAATAGGAAAGTTTAACACATCAGATTCTGCAAAACTTAAAAGCAGATTATTATACAAGCATAAAACATCAGTATACACATCTATTCTAGGATAAACATCACAGTCCTGTACGGGCTTGGGGAGCTTTTCTTGTTTAGGCTGATCAAAATTTCAAAGTTCCTGAATCAAGTACTCTAATGCACTCACGGCTTGGTTCACTACACCATGAACTATATAACCTCCAACGATCACATTATTCATTGATTTTAGCACATAATCAATCAACCCTAAGTTGCCAATGTGGAGATGAGCAGCATCCCCTGCCTTTTTCCCACTCATCCCTCAACTCATGATTCTTTTTGCTGCTCTCTTTTATCTTAATGCATTAACAATCACATCCGCAGTAAACACAAATCTTCTCACTGGTCATCTACTATCAAAAGATGCTGCAACATTCAAAACCTTCATGCACCTCACTAATATTTCCTCCCCCTAGACTTGTTTGGTGCAACATTTTTTATCAAGTATCTCGAAGAATACACACGTATAATAGAAGCAACATTTTGGCAAATACAATCTAGGTTCAAATTTCATTGATGCAAACCATATACTCAAATCTATTAGAATAAATCAAACCATGAAAAATGCGAGTTTGATCATCAAAAACACCATCATTAAGATGCTTGTCCGATTCACAGTCAACAGGTATAATCAAATGCTACTTTCTCGTTGAAATAAAATGAGGACTTCCACCGGCACATCTATAGTGATCACAGAAAGTTTCAATAGAACTGTTCATGTTCCCTTAAATGGTGTAAAGAGGAATCACAACACCTCTATTTCTTAGCATAGTACTAGAAGAATTAATTTTAAATTGCCTAAAGAGATCAAATGTTAGGTGTTTAAATAGATTAGAGTTTCCTAAGCTGTCATATGTCATCTTAGCAGAAAATGAAACAATATCGCCGAATTCACTTTTAACTAATCAGTGAGTTAATTAGAAGCACAACCAAGCACAAATAGCTCTAAGTATATCTAACATAAGATCAATGAACCAGACGAATCAATTACTTAAACAAGCATGCAATAATGGAATTAGACTATTTATATATCTAATGCTATCTCAATTAACAAGATATATATCATATGTATTAATTAGGAAAACAATTAATTAAAATAAGTTAATGAAGACGATAAAGCAATAAGCAGAATAACGAGCAAGAAAATAACAAAGTAACCAAACCCCACATCTGCACCCAAATAATAAATAGAATAGCACCACATTTAGTTTACTTCAATTTCATATTCCCTTTCATCACAGTTTGAGATAGCCAAAAGAGAAAAAACTAAAGCACCATCAAGTTGATACGATACTACAAATTTCTAGCTTGTAAGTTTGAAATTCTATGATAATTAATTTATGGCAGATTTAGAGACACATATCAACTGTAAAATCCCAGAAATTGAATTCCTTTTTCAATGGCTATATAGTTGGAAAGGGAATACAAAATCATCAAGAAGTTAACCTAATGTTATCTTGACAAAGTGAGCAGTGAGTTAAAATTAAAGCATGTTAAATCTAAGACAAAACTAATAAGTTTCAGAAGTGAACCTTTAATGATCATCTCTATGTAATGAAAAGCAACAATAAAAAATGAGACATAAAATTCAAGTTGGGTAGTCATGACAGAACCTTTCCAATAGGATGTCGGAGAAAAGCCTCAAATATGCAAATGCTTGTGCACTTAAATATTTGCAATTCACACATAATAAGACCATCAAAACAAATACAGAAATAAATTAAAATCAAGAGGCAAAGAGGTAGATATAAATAGAGATATTACGTGGTGATTCTCAAAGCGACGACTTGAGCGTGAACGATGATGAGAGAGATGTCTGCTATATGGTTGTTGAAGATGAGAGATAAGACAAGAAACCCTAGTGTTTCTGTGGCTTTCAGTGGTAGAGTGAATTGTTTTGCAAATATGGGTAAATTTTTTCTGATCACTAGAGGGAGGGAATATTTTTCGGTGTGAAAAAATTGGAGGGAGGATAAACTTAGTAAAGTTGGCTTTTGAATTTTGGTTTCCTAACTTTCACTGGCCATTACATTTAATTGCCACTAAAAGAAGATTTTTTTATGGTAAATCTTCAAATGCCGGTATTATTTATGGTTAGGGGAGTAAATTAGTGACAATTATATTATTGCCACTAAAAAATTGCCACCAAAGACCTTTTTTTGGTAGTGTTCCAGTGGTCCAAAGAGTGTGAAGAGAGCTTCCAAAAGTAAAAAACCTTGATAAACACGACACCTATACTAGCACTACTGATAGAAGTTAAAGATTTTGTGGTTTATTGTGATGCCTCACGGTTTGGATTGGATGCTATGTTAATGCAGAAAGGACAGTTCATTGCATATTCTTTGAGACAGCTAAAGGTATATGAGAAGAGCTACCCCACGTATGACTTGGAATTGGCAGCAATGGCATTCCCCTGAAAATCTGGAGGCATTACTTGTATGGGGTTCATTGTGAGGTGTTTACAGACGATTGTAGTTTGCAGTATGTGTTCTCCCATAAGGATCCCAACCTGAGATAGCGAAGATGGATGGAATTGCTTAAGAACAACGATGTAACAATTCTATATCATCTAGAAAAGGCAAATGTGGTGGAAGATGTCTTGATTTGGAAAGCAGTGAGCATGGGTAGTTTGGCTCGTTTGGAAGCTATCCGGTGCCCGATAGCTATAGAAGTTCAGACATTGGCTAACAGTCTTGTGAGACTCACATTGGTGGAATCAGGAGGGATATTAGCTAGTGTGCAGGCTAGATATTGGTGCTAGAGGAAGTGAAATCTATGCAGTTTGAGGACACAAGGCTGAGTAAAATTCGTGATTGTCTGCATAGATGACGAAGGGATTTTGAGGATAAGGGGACGTGTATGTGTTCAGTGTGCATATGATTTTTTGCATAATTGTGTCTTACTTATATTGTAAGCATTAGTCTTTGATGCATTTGTTTGTGAAGGAGTTAATGTTGTATTCAAAATTGTCGAGTAAATGTGATTTATGTGTTGTTGCTGGATTATCCTGACTGTGAGAATATTTCATGAGAATAAAATGAATAATTGTGATAAGATGAAAAGTGGTGAAGCGTATATTTTGAGTGTGGATTGCTATAGTTTTGTGTGATGTTAGACCTTGTGTGATTGATGAGGTGTTAAAAGGTGTAAGATTGTCAGCGAAGTCGAGTTACTACCTAGAGTAGTGCCACTGCAGTGATAGAATTCTCACTCCGGCTAAACTGTGGTAGCGGTCAAATTACCGCTGCAACGAGGCCTAAATAGTGTACAGGCCATCCTTTGTGGCGAAGCTGGATAGAAAAATATGGATGTATTGTTAAATAACTGGGGTAAATGAAGAGTGAGAAATTGGCTAGATAAATTATTGAGTGGTTGTTTAAAAACTGAATTATTGATTGTATATTAATTTTATACTGTTGCTTGAACTAATTGAGTCAATCGATGAT
>JACEIK010001435.1:73152-86144 GCA_018107945.1 Datura stramonium | reverse complement strand
TGCATCGCGGAGCACTGCCTCCGTGACACAGAGCTAATGCGGACCCTCTCTAGAATCAGGTCCCTCAGCATTTCATCCTCAGCGTGCCACGACATGCAACGCGGGGCTTGCCAACGTTCCACGGCATCGATGCGAACCCTTACTGGAATTTGATGTTCCAGGTAAATATGCCCAACGTGCCACGGCTTGTATCGCGTGGCATTGCCTCCGTGTCACGGAGGTAACACGGAGCTTCACTGGAAATTGCCAACATAACACATCCGGGGCAGAATGCCTCCGCGATGGCAGCGTGACACGGCTCCATCGCGGAGCCCCTATAGTTGCTGCTTTTCCTTGACCTTTTCCACTGCTCGCTTTCGAGTCCATTCCTGATTTCTCCCAATATGTATCTTAGCTTCCTAAAATTACAGTTTTCCTGCAAAACAACACTAATCATGTTGGTTAGTATAAATTCACATTTTAACTACAAATCACGTGAGAATGTACAAATAACGATGGATAAACAAGACGAAATGAAGCATTTGAGTATCACTTGGGCATATAATTCTGCCCAAGATCACTCATCCCCATCCTTAGACCATCCCAGAGTTCATCTCCAGCTTGTTGGTGAGTCCTCATGTTTCAAGTGACGTTCGACTAGACCTTATGTCATTTTATGTTTCAGTACTTGGCCGGGTTAGTTGTGGGTGTTGTCCCATCAACCCATTTTATGCAGTAGAGTCTTTCAGACAGTATGTAGTACTCAACTTGCATGTATGTCTAGAGATTTCTTACATTATGATATGTTGTGTTATGCTTATGTTTCCGCTATGCCTTATGTTCAGCCTTCCGCTTAAAGTGAATGAAGTTATTTGTATGCTTATGCCATGGGTCTACTTGGCGCCTCTCGGGGTTCCTTGTCATGTGTTACGATCCGGGTCTATGTTCGGGTCGTGACAAACTTGGTATTAAAGCCATAGATTTTGAAGTTTCCTAGGGTGTCTGGAAGCCGCGTTAAGTAGAGTATTTTTCATGGGTGTGAAGCGCACCACACTTATGAAGAAGAGGCTACGAGACATGTAGGAAGGTTTCCCTTCTTTCATCATCCATGTCATGTGATGAAAAGTATTTCTATCCTTCTAATTCGTGCTATTCGTAATTGCAGAATCATGGCTCCTAGAAGAATGAATGGAAGAAGAAATGGGAACGGTGAAGACCACGAGGATGGCAATGGTCATGGACATCAACAAGCCCCACCTGTTCAGGAGCCTCAAACACCAGAGCCAGTTTCCCACACGGAGTTTCGGGCGGCTATCCAGATGTTGGTGCAGGCCTTGACCGCTCAGGTCAACCAGCAAACTGTTGCGCATGTTCCCCAGAATGGCAATGCAGTAGCGAACCAGGTTAGAGATTTCTTGAGGATGAACCCTCCTGAGTTCCTTGGGTCCAAGGTGGATGAGGATCCGCACGATTTCATCGAGGAGATTCTAAAGATCACCCAAGTTATGGGGCTGACTAATGGAGATTGTGTTGATTTGGGCTCCTATCGGCTAAAGGGGGTGGCTCACTATGGTTCAAGTAGTGGAGGGATGCTAGGGCAGTGGGTGAATGCCTTATATGTTGGGAAGAGTTCCATGTGGCATTCTTGGATCGATTTTTCCCTCGAGAGATGAGGGAGCTTAAGGTGGCTGAGTTTATTAACTTGAAGCATGGTGACATGTCCATTCAAGATTACACATTGGAGTTCACCCGTTTATCCAAGTATGCGCCAGAGTTGGTGGCGCACCAAAGGGCTCGGGTGAGCCATTTTGTACATAGAGTGGCGGACTATCTGGATAATGACTGTAGGATCTCCATGTTGCATCAGAATATAGACTTTCCCCGCATTGTTTTGCATGCTCAGCAGATGGAGTCAGTGTATCAGAGGTAGAGAGAGGCCAACAGGGCCAGGAACGACAACTATGGGGCATCTCAGACCAAATCAGGGGGTGGGCAGCATCAACAGTCTCAGCATAGGTCTATTGCTCCAGCACCATCATCGCCAGTACGTCGTCTATATTTAGAGGGGACCGGAGGAGCAGGGCCCCAGACTTGAGAGGCCAGGGTAGCATGCAGATGGAGCGCACTTTTCCAGCTTATGTGAAGTTCGGTAAGAACCACTCATGGAGGTGCCTAGTTGGTTCGGATGCTTATTTAGGGTGTGGCAAACTCGGACACAAACTCAGGGATTTCCCTTCAGCCAGATCAGGGGGCGGTGGAGCCTGTATGCCAGCAGCCAGTTCATCCACCCCAGTAGCATGTCCCCCTCAGCAGGGTGCCTCAACTAATTCAGCCTGCGGTCAGCGCCAAAACATGTTCTATGCTTTAGCACCCCGACAGGAGCAGGAGGTCTCCCCTGATGTAGTCACTAGTATGTTGGGTGTTTTTCATATTGATGTTTATGCTTTGCTAGATTCAGGGGCTACTTCATCTTTTGTGACTCCTTACATTGCTAGTAGCTTTGGAGTTAGTCCCGAGACTCTGTCAGAACCAATTTCAATTTTTACTCCTGTTGGTGATTCAGTTGTAGCTAGGCGAGTGTATAGAGGATGCCCGATCACTATACTGCATAAATTTACCTATGCAGACCTTGTAGAGTTATCCATGACTGACTTTGATATTATTCTTAGCATGGATTTGTTGTATGCGTGTTATGCTTCTGTAAATCGTAAAACCCATGTGGTGGAATTTCTTTTCCGGGTGAATCAGTTTTGGAGTGGAAGGGTAGTTTCGTTGTATCAGCAGGTCAATTTATTTCATACCTTATAGTCAGGAAGATGATTTATAAGGGTTGCATGTATAATTTAGTTAGGGTTAAGGATGTTGAGTCTGAGACCCCGACCGTCCAGTCAGTTCCGGTGGTGTGTGAGTACCCAGAAGTATTTCTGGATGACTTACCGGGTGTTCCTCCTAAGAGGGAAATTTATTTTGGTATTGATCTTCTACCCCATATGTAGCCTATCTCTATTCCTCCTTACAGGATGGCTCCAGCCGAGCTAAAGCAGTTGAATGATCAATTGAAGTACCTATTAGATAAGGGTTTCATCAGATCGAGCAGGTCTCCATGGGGTGCACCAGTCTTATTTGTTTGAATGAAGGATGGTTCTCTTCGAATGTGCATTGATTATCAGCAATTGAACAAAGTCACCGTTAAGAACAAGTATCCTCTACCCAGGATCGATGATTTGTTTGACCAGCTTCAGGGTGCAAGGTGTTTCTCAAAGATAGATCTCAGGTCCGGGTATTATCAGCTCAGGGTTCGGGAGTGTGATATCCCGAAGACAGCCTTCAATATGCGGTATGGTCATTATGAGTTTGTAGTTATGTCTTTTGGACTAACAAATGCTCCTACAACTTTTATGTACTTGATGAATAGGGTGTTCAAGACGTACCTGGACTTGTTTGTGATCGTGTTCATTGATGACATCCTTATATACTCTCGGAGTGAGGAGGAGCATGCTGCTCATTTGAGAGTAGTGCTCCAGACTCTCAAGGATTTCCAATTTTATACAAAGTTCAGCAAGTGTGAGTTTTGGTTGGACTCGGTAGCATTTTTGGGTCACGTGGTATTAAGCGAAGGTATAAAAGTGGATGCTCAGAAAATCGAGGCGGTGAAGAATTGGCCTAGACTGGTGAATCCTTTGGATATGCAGAGCTTCTTGGGCCTAGCTGGCTATAATCAGAGATTTTTTTAGGGTTTTTCATCAATCGCAACACCTTTGACCAAGTTGACTCAGAAGAAGGTGAAGTTTCAATGGTTGGAGGCTTGTGAGAAGAGCTTCCAAGAGTTGAAGACTTGATTTACTAACGCACTGATGTTGACCCCACCCGAGGGTACCGACGACTTTGTGGTGTACTTTGATGCTTCAAGAATCAGACTCGGGTGTGTATTTATGCATCGAGGGAAGGTAATAGCATATGCCTCTAGAAAGTTAAAAATTCATAAGAAGAATTACCCGACCCATGATCTAGAGTTAGCCAATTTGCATTGAAGATGTGGCGACATTACTTGTATGGGGTCCATGTGGATGTGTTTACAGACCACAAAAGCTTGAAATATGTGTTCACATAGAAAGATCTCAACCTACGACAAATGAGGTGGTTAGAGCTACTTAAAGACTATGATATGAGTGTTCTTTACCACTCGGGTAAGGCTAACGTGGTGGCGGACGCACTTAGTAGGATTTCCATGGAGACTGCGTCCCATGCGGATGAAGGGAAAAAGGAGTTGGTGAAAGATGTGTATCGTCTGGCAAGGTTAGGAGTTAGGATGGTTGACTCTACCGATGGTGGTGGTGTTGTGCAAAGCGGATCTGAATCATCCTTGGTGAATGATGTGAAGTCTAGAGAATATGAGGACCCGATTTTGATAAAGTTGAAAGAAGTTGTTCGAAGTCAGAAGGTAGAGGTTTTCTCCCAAGGGGGAGATGGTGTGCTTCGGCACCAGGGTCGCCTATGTGTTCCAGATGTTGATGATTTGAGGAGCCGAATATTGCATGAGGCCTATGGATCCAGGTATTCCATCCATCTGGGTGCCACTAAGATGTATCGAGATTTACGAGAAATCTATTGGTAGGATGGCATGAAGAAGGATATTGCAGAATTCATCGCCGGGTGCCCGAATTTTCAGCAAGTATGGTTGAGCATCAATGGCCGGGAGGAGTACTTATGGATATCAGCATTCCTACTTGGAAGTGGAAAGAGATTAATATGGACTTCATCACAGGACTACCCCGTATCGCCGACAATATGATTCCTTTTGGGTGGTAAAGGACAGGTTAACCAAGGCTGCACATTTACTATGGTGAAAACCACGGACTCAGTGGAGGATTACGCCAAGCTATATATTCGGGAGTTGGTTCGATTACATGGAGTGCCCTTGTCCATTATTTCAGATCGAGGTACTCAATTTACCTCTTAGTTTTGGCGGTCTTTCCAGAAAGGGCTTGGGACTCAAGTTAAGCTCAGCACAACACTTCATCTGCAGACGAATAGTCAAGAGGAACAGACAATCCAAACTATCGAGGACATGTTGAGAGCATGTGTAAAGGATTTCAAAGGTAGTTGGGATGATCACTTGCCACTGATCGAGTTTGCTTACAATAATAGTTATCACTCCAGCTTTTAGATGGCACCGTTTGAGGCTCTTTATGGTCAGAGAAGTAGATCGCTCATCGGATGCTTTGAGGTTAGTGAGGCAGCTATGATAGGGCCAGATTTGATTCATGAGGTTGTGGTGAAGGTTTAGTTGATAAAGGACAGGCTGAAAACAGCTCAGAGTTGTCAAAAGTCATATGCTGATGTGAGGAGGAGAGAGTTGGAGTTCGAGGTGGACGATTGAGTATTTCTGAAGGTATCTCCCAGGAAGGGAGTAATGCAGTTCGAAAAGAAAGGAAAACTCAGCCCCCGCTATGTTGGTCCCTATCGGGTTGTGAGGAAAGTTGGTAAGGTCACGTATGAGTTGGAGTTGCCCTCAGAGTGGTCTTTTGTGCATCTTGTGTTTAATGTATCGCTTTTGAAGAGATGTTTGTGAGATCTAGCTCTAGTAGTCCTGGTAGACAGCATTGGTGTAAAAGATAGCCTTAGCTATGAGGAGGTTCTGGTGGAAAAAGTAGATCGCCAGGTTCGGAAGCTAAGGAACAAGGAAGTAGCTCAGTGAAAGTATTATGGAGAAATCAGCATGTCAAAGGAGCTATGTGGGAAGCTGAAGCATATATGATGGCTAAATACCCACACTTATTCTCTACTGGCTCAGTTCCGACTTGAGGTATCCATTTTGCCCTATAACTCTATTTAGTTTTCATGTTAAAATCATATGTTTAAGTTTCTTTTATGTATATGGATATATATGTGAAGTATGAAATCAGATCAGCTATGTGATATGAATTAGAGGTAGTCATTTAGTTAGTTTTCGGTTTAAATGATCAGTATTTGGGTGTAAGGATTGGATGCCTTTGTTTTCTACTTGTTTCCAACATTCAAGGACGAATGTTCCCAAGGGGTAGATATTGTAATACCCCAAAAGTGCCTAAGATTAGATTCAGGATCAAAATGGGAAGTTGGCTGAAACTTGAGAAAAATGCACAAGACGGATGACCCAACAGATCGTTAGACCAACCAACGACCCATTTGATCCAGTCGTGGTAAGGGGAGTCCTAGTGGCAGTGGATACAACAGATGATGCAATGACTCATTGCTTAGAACAACGAGTCATTGTTTGTAATCGTGGGTGGAGCTGGACCTTGGTATTTAAGGACGTAACGGGTCATCCAACGACCTGTCATGAGTTATAATGACCCATGGTCAGCAGTCATCATTTGGTTGCTAGAATTTCCAGTGCATGTAATGGATCGAGACCACGACTCATTGGAAGCAACCACTAGTCATGGTGATTATCGTGGTAAGTGATTTTTAGGGTTGTGAAGGGGCTAGTAATGATCGACTTAACGATCCGTTTGATCAAAGGATGAGTCGTCCTATCGAGCCGTGGTAAGAATCCGGGATCAAGGCCTGGACAGTGCATATGACGGTCCATACCATGAGTTGTGGTATCTTCCAATGACTCGTTGGTACGCCTGTTGGATCGATCTGTGAAGATTTTCAAGGAATATTAATTAAGGGTATCTTTGACCTTTCCATACTTTAAGGCCCTAAACCACATCGTTTTATGTATTTTTCTACGCATAATAATATAGGTTAAGTCCCTTTTTCTCAAGCCATTCCCATGCATGTAAATTAAGAGAATCCTAGAGAGATCAAGCATAGAATAAATCTTTTCCCTATCAACTTTCCATTGGGCATTCAAGAACTCTAGAATCTGATCTTACCCAGGTATGTAGGGTTACGAATGGGTGTTACCGTTCTCACCCATGCCCATTCTCTATTAATTTATGAAAATCTATCAAAAATCTCATGGAGTTTTGAATTAAATTTTGTGATTATCTAATGTTTTTCTAATGGGCTACTATAATTTATGATTTACATCATATTTTAAGGATTTTGATCAAGTTTTACAATTACTTTACTTATAAAATTATGGATTTCGATTTCAACCAAATTAAGCCTAATTAGACATGATCTTTGATAAATCAATTTATGATCTACATATCATTTGTTGATATTTACAAGCCCATCATGATTTATGATTTTAAATATGAATTTATTCAATTATCCATCATGATTTGATGATTTACAAGTTATATGTATGAGCTACAAGTATGCATGGAACCTATGATTCATGAATTTTGTTTTTTGGATAACTCACGTGCCTTTATGTCATGGTTAGTTCACGTATGTACAAGAATATTTATGATTATCATGATTTAACTAGCCCATGAATTTATTCATGTTATACTATAAGCACTATATATGTTCTGGGAGTAGTATCGAACACCGAGTAGGTTCGGGGCCTAGGTTCTGCCCCAGATCTCATAAACTACGTGCCACCGTAGGTATGTTGGGACCTCCTTGCGAATTTCCCCAGCCCAATTGTCCCTTTTCATGGTGATATCACACTTTCATGGTCCTATCCTTGGCAAGGTACGGACACCCTCCCGACTAGGGTTACTAGTCGGGCTTCATGTATGCTCATATGGGGTATGTTGGTTAAGAGAATCTCCCACCGTTCCTCATGATTTATGCATGTTTATGATTACATATGTTGGCTCAAGTTATGTTCAACATACTTTACTCTTATGCTTATGATTACGAATGTATGAATACTTTGAAAACCTTTAGCCTTATGTTATGTTATGTTACGATATTTATGATATGAGTATGATGTCCTACTACTATTATGTTTTATGAGTTTTATATATTTTGAATGTCCATTTTACTTACCTTACATACTCGGTACATTCCATGTACTGACCGCATACTTTCTATGTTGTATCGTCTCATGATACAGGACCCGACTCTTAGGCTCATCCCCATCTTTAGACCATCCCAGAGTTCACCTCTAGCTTGTGGGTGAGTCCTCATGTTTTGAGGACCGTTCGGCTAGACCTTATGTGATTTTATGTTTCAGTACTTGGCCGGGTTAGTTGCGGGTGTTGTCCCATCAATCTATCTAATGTAGTAGAGGCTTTCAGACAGTATGTAGTACTCAACTTACGTGTATGTCTAGTGATTTATTACGTTGTGATATATTGTGTTATTCTTATGTTTCCTCTATGCCTTATGTTTAGCCTTCCGCTTAAAGTGAATGAAGTTAGATGTATGCTTATGCCATGGGTCGACTTGGGGCCTCTTACGGTTCTTTGTCCCGTATTACGATCCGGGTCTACGTTGCAGTCGTGAAAGTTATCAATTTGTTTCGAATTATCTATCCTGCAATCATAGCTCAAGTTATTCAATGACTCATAGAGGTTAAGGATTTGTTGTAATACTCTTTTTCTAATCTCTACTTCTTTATGTTCAAGTAAGTAAAGAATTTGGGCAAGTCTTAACGTTGCGCTTTGTTAAGAAGCATTAAAGATGAAGAGAATACAATATAAGTGTTTAACATTAGTTTTGACTCACTTTGTGTAATCATAGTTCTTTAATTCACCATGATTCCCACAACCCTAGTTGTGGAGGTTTTAGCCTCTCATGATTGTAAGATATTTATTACATTCATAGACAAACACATAATTTAATACTTACAATGATGATTGAAAGAAAACCTGCTTTAAATATTGCAAGAATTAATGTTGATAATCCAAGAACAAAGAAGAAATTCAAGGAAATAAATCTCCAAGACTTGAATTAAAATTCAAAACAACTTGTCTCTAATTGCATCTAATCACTTATTGTCACTTCTTTCCACTGAAAATATCCTAAAAAGTATTTATACAAATAGTTGGAACCTTTTCTAAGTAAACAGAGAAACTATCAAAAACCGTCGCCGCCTTCACCTACGACCCATGACATCATTGTACGGGTCGTAGCTTGAATCATACACTAATTGGCTTATGTTGAATCTGGCTAAGTGTTGAGACATGGTACGGCTCGTACCAAGAACCTACAAGTCGTACAATCTTCCCATTGATTGATCTTGCAATTGCTGGCATCTTCTGTTAACTTCCACGGATGGTATGGTATGACTCTACCTTCATCCCGCAATCCTTGACTCCTTCTTGTACCTTGAATTCTCAAGTCATCTATTCTTCTAGTCTTTTCCACGGTTCCTTGGTACAGGTGTTAGGTAGGTTTCATGACTCATGATTGCCACCTGTACCAGGATACTTGGCCAGTGCAATTTCTCCTGGAACTTTCCACGGCTGCCATGGTACGGCTTGTACCATGATAGTACGACTCATACCATAAGCCATAACTAGCCTTTGCTTCAAAATTTTCTCCTAGGCCTTTCCATTATTCTTAGTATGGCTCGTACCAGGATGGTATGACTTGTATTGAGATCCATACTAAGCCACTTTTCTGCATATTTCTCCATCTTTTGCATAATTTAGCTCCAACATCTATTTTCCCTAAAAACAAAGTAAAAGTACCTTATATCCATATAAACATACATATGTGCATTCTATTTTCCCAATTTTAAGCGTTGAAAGTGTTGTAAACTCACATCACATCACTGATCAGTGTCAGAATAGATTTTATGCCCTCTCATCTCATCAGGAGTAGGAGGTCCATCCAGATGTGGTCACTAGTATGTTGTGAGTATTTCATCTTGATGTATATGCATTGTTAGATCTAGGGGCTACTTTATCTTTTGTGACTTCTTATGTTGCCATTAGTTTCAAAGTCAGTCCTGAGATCCTATTTGAACCCTTCTCAGTCTCTACTTCAGTCGATGACTCAGTTATAGCTCGACAAGTATGCAAAAATTACCCTATCACAGTCCTTCAGAAAGTTACCTCAGCTAATTTAGTAGAGTTATCCTTGACTGATTTCGATGTTATCTTTGGTATGGATTGGTTGCATGCATGTTATGCCTTAGTGAATTATAGAAGTCATTTGATAGAGTTTCTATTTCCAGATGAGCCAGTCCTAGAATGGAAGGATAGTTCAATTGTGCCTGTAGGTCACTTTGTTTCCTACCTTAAGGCCAGAAAGATGATTTTCAAGGGTTGCGTGTACCATCTATTCAGGTTAACAATGCTACATTCGAGACCCTGACTCTTTATTCTATTCCTATTTTATGTGAGTATCCGGAGGTTTTTCCAGATGATCTACCTGGAGTTCTTCTCGAGCTGGAGATTGACTTGGTATTGATCTTCTTCCCGAGACGCATCCTATATTTATTCCTCCTTATAGAATGGCTCTAGTTGAGCTAAAGGAGTTGAAAGCACAATTGAAGGATCTTCTATATAAGGGCTTTATTTGACCTAGCAAGTCCCCATGGGGTGCACAAGTTCTCTTTGTTCGAAAGAAAGATGGGTCTCTTCATATGTGCATTGACTATCGACAATTGAACAAGGTCATAATCAAGAACAAGTATCCCCTCCCCAGAATTAATCCTTCGGATATCAGGAGCTTCTTAGGTTTAGCTGGCTATTATAGGAGGTTTGTTGAAGGATTTTTATCTATTGTAGCATCATTGACTAAATTGACCCAGAAGGAAGTCAAATTTCAATGGTTGGATGCATGTGAGAAGAGTTTTCAGGAGTTAAAGGCTTGATTCACTTCAGCTCCAATATTGACCCTACCTAAGGGTACGGATGGATTAGTTGTGTATTGTGATGCCTCTAGGGTTTGTCTTGGGTGTGTGTTGATGCAGTATGTTAAGGTTATTGCATATGCCTCTAGACAACTTAAGACTCATGAGAAGAATTACCCTACGCATGACCTAGAATTGGCAGTGGTGGTGTTTGCATTGAAGATTTGGAGACATTAGTTCTATGGGATCCACGTGGATGTGTTTACAGACCACAAGAGCCTACAGTATGTGTTAACCCAAAAGGACTTAAATTTGCATCAACGGAGATGGTTAGAGCTACTCAAGAACTATGATATGAGTGTCCTTTATCATCTGGGCAAGGCCAATGTAGTGGCGGATGCCCTTAGCAGACTATCCATGGAGAGTGTTTCTTATGTGGAAGATGGAAGGAAAGAGTTGGTGAAGGATGTGCATCGGCTTGCATGATTAAGGGTTCACCTTGTGGATTTGACCGCTGGTGGTGTCATTGTTCAGAATGTTTTAGAATCTTCTTTGGTGACTGAGGCCAAGGCTAGGCACAATGGGGATCCTATCTTGGTGAAGTTGAAAGAAGCAGTTCAAAATTTGAAGGTGGGGGTCTTCTCCCAACGGGGAGATGGTGTGCTTTGATATCAGGGTCATTTATGTGTTGCGGTGTTGATGACTTGAGGGAGCAGATGCTTCATGAGGCTCATGATTCCCGATATTCTTTACATCCAGGTACCACCAAGATGTACCGTGACCTACGGGAAGTCTATTGGTGGAGTGGCATGAAGAGGGACATAGCAGAGTTTGTGGCTAAGTGTCCGAATTATCAACAGGTGAAAGTTTAGCATCACAGACCTAGAGGTGTGCTACAACATACATGAAATAGGGAAGATATCAATATGGACTTCATCAAAGGGTTGCCTCGCACTCGCCGACAGTATGACTTTATATGGGTAGTGGTAGACAGATTGACCAAAGCAGCTTATTTCCTACTGATAAAAACTACCAATTCAGCTGAGGATTATGCTAAATTGTACATTCGGGAGTTAGTTCGATTGCATGGAGTTCCCTTATCCATTATCTCAGATAGAGGTACTCAGTTTACTTCACAGTTTTGGAGATCATTCCAGAAGGGACTTAGTACTCAGGTCAAGCTTAGCACAACTTTTCACTTGCAGATAGATGGTTAGGCTGAGCGAACCATTCAAACTCTTGAGGACATGTTGAGAGCATGTGAGATTGACTTCAAAGGTAATTGGGATTATCATTTACCTCCCATCGAGTTTTCTTAAACTAATAGTTACCACTCCAGCATTCATGTGGCTCCATTTGAGGCTCTTTATGGGCGGAGGTGTAGATCACCTATCGGTTGGTTAAAAATAGGTGAAGCAACACTGATAGGGACAGATTCAGTTCATGAGGCCATGGATAAAGTTCACCTTATTAGGGAAGGGATGAAAACATTTTAGAGTCACCAGAAGTTGCATGCGGATCTTAGGTGGAGAGAACTTGAGTTTGAAGTTGATTAGGTGTACTTAAAGGTGTCTCCCTTGAAGGGAGTGATGATGTTTGGAAAGAAAGGGAAGCTTAGTCCCTGATATGTTGGCCCATATAGGATTGTGAGACGTGTTGGCAAGGTGGCCTATGAGTTGGAGCTACAAGTGGAGTTAGCCTCGGTGCATCTAGTTTTCCATGTATCATTATTAAAGAAGTGAATTGGTGACCCGACTTTGGTTGTTTCAGTGGAGAGCATAGGTGTAAAAGATAGCCTTACCTATGAGGAGGTACCCGTTGAGATCCTTGATCATCAGGTTTGGAAGTTGAGGAACAAAAAAGTAGATTTAGTAAATGTATTGTATAGGAAAAAACTCATTGAGGAAGCTACGTGGGAGGCAGAAGCAGATATGACGGCTAATAATCGCATTGATTCCCTTCTAGCTCCATTCCAACATGAGGTATCAATTCCCTCTCTAATACTCTATTTAGTTTCATGTCCAATTCATGTCTCCCAGTTCCATTCATTTCCTAGCAGGTATGTATGATTCATGAATTCAGTTCATTCATGTGTACCAGTCTGGAGTCAGTCACTCCATTAGTTTCAGCTTCAAATGTTCAGCATCTGGGACTGAAGTTCCTTTCCCCAGCTTTTCAGTATGTTTGTCCCACATTTGAGGAGAAATGTTCCCGGGGGGAGATATTGTAACACCTCAAAAGTTCCTAAGATGAGCCTCGGGATTTAAACTGTGATCGACAGAAAAAGTTGGAAAAATATCTCAGGACGGCTCATGGTATGAGTCGTGGGAAGGACTAATGGGTCGTATGATGAACCATTGTTTGATGACTGTTTTCC
>JACEIK010001435.1:0-62913 GCA_018107945.1 Datura stramonium | reverse complement strand
ATATATATGTATATTGGAGTCAAGTATCCCCAAATGTTCAGATTCAAGTTATGTTTTGAGAATATAATTATATGAACACTATGCATATTTTAGGAGTAGTGACTAGCACTAAGTAGACTTGGGGTTCCAAGGTTTTCTGATCTCATAAACTACGCGCCAACATAGGTATAGACTTTGGGACCTCTCAAGGAAGTGTTTCCCCGCCCAAGGGCGCACTGTGATATCACACCTTACTTATCCTTAGCCCTGGCAAGGTTTAGTATGGTCCGTCTCCACGTGAGAAAGACATGGGATCATCATGGGCTCATACATGGCGGTTGTCGGTTATGTAGAGTCTCTCATTGTTCCTCATGTTTTCAGATATGAATGTTTATTACTTATGATATTATGTTCTTTAGCAGGTTTGACCCAATGATCAGTTTATAAGCTTTTACTTATGACTTTAGCTATGGAAAGCCATATCATTCTATTTTCAGCTTTGGGTCATTCTATTCAAACATGAAATTCAGTTTATGACTATGAATGTTCTCAAATATCAGCATGCAACCCTTACTCTCGTGATCTTACGATTTATGTTCATGTACATGATTTTAGTTATACTTACTCAACATATTTTACTTACCTTGCATACTCAGTACATTCCAAGTACTGACCATATACTCTATGTTGTATCTTTTTATGATACAGGTTTAGACGCTCAGATTCAATTCCACCGCTAGTCCAGTCCCCACAACTTAGTTTAGTTTATCTTGTTGGTGAGTCCTCATCCTTCGAGGACCTTCAGTTTGATTTTGAGATTTCATTTTAGTTTTCAAACTTTAGTGAGCTATTTGGGGATGTTATCCCATTATCTCTTTAGATATGTTTGAGGCTTATCAGACAATATGTAGAATTTCAACTTTGTTAGTGTTGAATCTGCGTGGTTGATATATATTCAGACTTACTCTTATTCATGTTTCAGTGATTAGCTTTCTCTTGATGTATGTTCTTTAGTTATCATGTTCATGTCATGGGTCGACTTGGAGCCATTTGTGGTTCTAGGTTTTGTGTCTCGGTCCGGACCTATGTTTTGGTTATGACAGTTATGCATGTTCATGACTTATGATATTATGTTTTACAATAACTATGACCCAATGATCAGTTTATAATCTTTTACTTATGATTTCAGTTATGGAAATCCATATGATTTTATTCTTCAATCTTTAGGATCATTCTATTCAGATACGATATTCAACTTATGACTATACATGATTCAGATTCAGATTTCAGCATGCAGTCCCTACTCTCATGATCTTATGATTTATGTTTATATATATGATTTTAGTTTATACTTACTCAGCATGTTTTACTTACCATGCATACTCAGTACATTCAAAATACTGACCACATACTCTATGTTGTATTATTTCATGATGCAGGTTAGATGATTAGACTCAGTTCCATCGCTAGCGAGTTTCCGCAGCCTAGTTCAATTTTCCATCATTGGTGAGTACTCATCCTTCGAGGACCTTTAATTAGTGTCGAGTTATGTTATTTTCAGTTTCAGACTTTAGTGGGCTAGTTAGGGATGTTGTCCCATCAGCTCATCATACATGTTAGAGGCTTATCAGATAATTTATAGAATTTCGGCTTTGTAAGTTTTTACTCTATTATGATTGATATGTATTCATACTTCTGCTTATTCATGGTTAGTTTATTAGTTTCCGCTTGATTTATGCTCCATAGCTTCTATATTCATTCCATGGGTCAACTTGGAGCCATTCGTGGTTCTAGGTTCCGTTTCTTGATCCAGGGTCCCAGCTCAGGTCGTGACGATAGAAAATGACCTAAAAATGCTTTTCAAAGAAGGATAAGGTTTAGAATATTAAGAATGAAAGACTAAGGCTCAACAACCAAGAACTTTACACATTACATATGGATAAGGAACTGGTTCTTCAAGGTTGTTGCAGCTTTGTCATTTGAGAGATGTGGAGGCTTTGCAGATGTAGAATATGACCATTATTTTGATTTTTGATAATATCCAAAGTACACCCCTCTTAATGAGAGAGTGTAAATGGTTATTGCTCAAAACAAATATTTCCGACGGATGTTGGGGTCGAATCCCACAAAGACTAGTGAATGATTTGCGCGAGCATTGTTTAGGAAATTTGAATTAATTCTCACCAAATAGAGGGGAATGAAACAGTAAATTTTTAGGGGGAAAATGAAGTCAATAATATTGTGAATTATAAATCAGCTAGCCGAGATAGCAAAATAACCAAAATTGAGAGAAAATGATGAGTGAGAACTAGAGGTGTGGTGTAGATAGGGTGTTAATCAAATGAGAATATGCTATATCATCAAATTATTGCGAATAAATGTAAAGAACTTTGGAAGAGATGGCGCCCGATGTTTTTCAGCCTCTTGGGCGCTTTTTCTCGAGTCCTTTCGAACCTCAAGACACAATTCAATTAGCCTAATAAAGTTTGGGTTAGTAGCTGAGCTATTTATAGCCATCAACCACTAATTATGATTATGAATATGGGTTTTGTATATTTCTAGCCCAACCCCAATCAATCATATCCATTCCCACTATTAAATTCTCCCCCAATACTTAATTCTTCTTTTTCAAGCCAAAATCAAGTAAGAAAACTAAACCCAAATTTGCAACTATGGGCAATCAATTATAATTGGAATAGAATTCAACAGATTTACATTAATTAGTCAATATCAAGATGAATCTAACAATACCAAGTCTAATTAAACCTCCATCATCACACACCTCTAGCTAATGATTTAGCTGCTCATAATTAAGAAACTAAAGAGCATATTCATTAATAAGCTCAATGATTTCTTTACTAAGAGCAAGCAAAATCAAACTCAAAATATGTATGCAACAATGGTTATACCTTACCAAGGAAGAAGATGAAAATAAGAGAGAGAAATATTCAAATTTCTTCTCCAATGGAGTTCTTTTCTCTAAAAAGCAAAAGGAATGTTCAAAGATATTTACAGAGTACTTTTTTCTAGACTATATACAAAAATAGGGCAATCAATCTCCTTTTTTTCATTGCAAGGCATAGTTTCCCCTGTACAGGTGTCTTTTCACTTGCAACAAAATCAGCGGTTCACTGGTTTCTATCTGCAAGACACCATTCATTTTCTTCTATGATCTAGTAAAGTCCCATGGCCTTTCGGTGATGTCTTCGATGGTTCCTCGCTTTTCATCCATGAACCGCCAGTTGATTTCATCTTTGGTGCAGCAAGATCAAGCACTTGTAGGTGATGGAATCGACAAATCGCTGATTGATGTCCGTGGGCCACCAGTTGCATTTTCTCCCTAAAATAGTGGTTGCCTGCAATGGACCGGCGTTTCTCCGGTGTCCTTCGGTGGAGCGCTAGTTTTCACCTGAATTCATCCTTTTTACTCCAATTCATTCTCTTTCTCTTCAAATCAGATAACTGCACATAAAAAGGAAAAAGGGCATAAAATTCATCTAAATGACTTAAAATCTAAGCTAAAGCTTATGCTTAAGAGCCTAATGAGTTGGTAAATTACCAACTCATCAAACCCCCAAACTTGAATCATTGCTTGTCCTCAAGTAATGCAATTCTTCTCAGTCGAGCAAAAGGAATAACATGTCACTCCACAAGGGTTCATGCATCAATGACCACTTAATCTATGACAACCAAAACCTGCTCACCATCTCACAGAAAAAGAAAAGCAATTTCCCCACTAAAAATGTGGAAAAGTTTCAAGAGGCAATCACAATTCAAAGGCATGATTCACAAATGCTTTCATTTTGAAAAACAAGGGCATAGCTCATTCAACCAAATACACATAGCATCTCAATTCATAATCACTGCACATTTAAAGTTTTACTTAGAGCTCACAATAATCATGCCTCAATCACACCTTTACCTCAATGCAAGTGTGTCCTCAAAAGGGAATGATGCCACTCACTACAATAGAGAATCACTTTTCTTTATCATGAATCAATGCACACATAAGGAATTATAAAAAAAGATGATCACACTCACTCTTCCAAAAGAAATCTTCACTCACCCAACTTGACCCATAGGCTTACCCTTCTTGTAATTCACCACTAATGTAGAGCAACTACACTTAAAATCAATTAGGACTTTTGAGTCGTGATGAAGGCTAAGGGTAATGGTAGGACAATTATTTGGCTCTAGTGACTAAAACCTCCCTAATGCCTTTATGTGAACACTTTAACCCTTTCCATCCAACTTTTATATCACTCCACTTTATTCCTCCTTTTGCAACCATTTTCCTCTTCTATTTCTCAAAGACCTTCCTTGTAGCTCCTATGGCTATCACATTAATCCTTGTCTAAGTAAGAGGTAACACCATTTTACTTTTCTTTTCTCTTTTGATACCTTAAGGTTTCTCAACTCAAGATTTCATTACTTTTTCTTTCAATTTGGTGCTACATCAAATTTAGGCTTCTCATGTTTCCCTCTTTCTTGAAAACCCCCAAACTTAGGCTATTTGCCTCCTTCTCACTGATTTCCTTATCTCTCCCTATTTCTTTGGGCTTTCAGCCCCCATTATTCTCATTCGCTTACCACTAGAAATTAGGGAGGATGGGTGCCAAGAAGAGGGGATCAAAAAAGGTCGTTGACTTGTAATGTGGTTTCTAAGAATAAATAGTCCAAAAGGCTCAACATTGTCTAGCAAAGAAAGACATTTTCGGAGGGAGGTCATTTGGGGTAGAATGACTAGTCAAATAAAAGCCTAAAATCATGTGTAAAGTGCATCTACATCTAGGATTTCACCTTGAGTCACACTTAGGGCAAGTTCTTGACAAGAAGAGATACATGAGATTCACAAAGATCCTTACCAAACAAGGCATTACACCCAAAGAGTCCACACAAGTCATTATCATCACAAGATTTTGACTAAAGACACTAGAGCATGCGAATTCACAAGCCAAACAGGGAATCTACAATGTATGACAAGAGGGTGCTATATTTCTAATTTCAAATGCCCATTTTCTTCATTTTCATGCCACATCCCAAAATTTTTGGTGGTACCTCTCAAAAAATCTCCACAAAAAACTCAAAGAAATACATGACATTTTTCCTTAAGAGAGTCGCCTGACATACTATCATTGGGAAATGTCAACCCGGTTTGACAATAAAAAAGAAATGAAAAAAATTTCTCCTTGGGAAAGAATCGTGGTATAAAGAAAACCCTTGGAGTTTGATTACTATCTACTATCAACAAAGGAGAATAAAATCAAACATGGGTCAGAAATTTAGGCAATAAGAACAAGGACCTATTTAGTAGCACTGATGACACTTGCTCATATAATACATTGTCCCCAATATACAAAGAGAAGAACAAACAGTTAAAGAGGACCCCCTGCAAGATTTAGTTGTTGGGATGAGGGATCCATGAGTATGTATCTTAATCAAAATGCCAACAGGTAGTTTCCGATACAGACGTCATCAATGGATCAGGTGGGAGTTCTAGTGGTTTCCTAGTCCGAGAACCACTCATTTATCCGACAAGGATTTGAGCTTCTGATAAGAAGGGGTATCTACCCCACCGGTTGTCCATGATGGATATACTTCTCTTACATTGAGCATCTAACTGGGTTAGTCCGAGAACCACTCATTTATCCGACAAGGATTCAGCTTCGATAAGAAGGGGTATCTACCCCACCTATTGTCCATGATGGATATATTTCTCTTACATTGAAAGCATCTAACTGGTGGTGACTGGCTATGATATGTCTCTTCATTATACATGATTTTCATGAAACCTGTCAAACCTCACCCACCAATCATCCAGCCGGGCTTTTGCGCCTGATGGGTCATGCCCAAGTGCTACTTTTATAACTTAATTTAGTCTTGTTTATTCACGTATTTATATAAACTTTCATGTGATTTTATATAAATGTGAAGATATGTACTAACCAACATGATTAGTCCTTGTTTTGTAGGTTTAAATGAATTTGAGGAACTAATTTATAAGTTGGTAAAGTAGAGAAACGGAGCCTGAGAAATTTACAAAAGTCTAAAGAAGCATGCTCGCAAGGCCGGCCGCGCTGTGCGCCGTGCCGCTGTGCCGCGCGCAGCCGTGCCACGCCCATGCTGTGCGTGAGAGGAAGGAAGCAAGGTGCAGCATTCGCGCGCGCCAACGCGTGCCACGCTGGGGTGACTCAAGGCGCGCGCCGTGTCACGCCCGCACGCGCAAGCTCTCAACATCTGGCATCTCGAGGTACTCTGTGTTCGCTGCTACCTCCCGTGTCACGCGAGGCAAAGGCTACGCGATACACTCCATGACACGGAGCTATTCCACGATAGGCATAATTTGCAAAATTCTCATTTACTATAACAGTCCCTTAGCTCCTAAAATCATTTTGAAAAAACACCCCAGGAAAGTGAAGGGAGAAGTGGGAGAACTCACCTAAGGTTCATCAATTTCATCTTGTCCTCTACCAATTCTTGTAAGTATGTTACTTTAACAATGTTTTCTTGTAATTTTACGACCTTGAATGGATAGGACCCTTCCTCTAGTGTTGAAGCCATGAGTTATGATTGTGTTCTTACGAATTTTCAATTAAGTTATTGATTGTTGTTTTGTCTTGCATTCTTAATTATCAATTTGTTTTTAAGGATTTGATCACCATGAAAGCAAACGTTAAACTTAGGCAAATGCTTGAGAAAGCAAACCTAGGGAAGAACATAAGAATGTAAGAGGTAAGTTCTTGTCTTTTGATGAGATTGCGGGTTAGGATAGAAATATACCTAATACCTTGCTTCGTTGATAAAATGGAAAGAGAGAAAGACACCTATTGAATTGTCACCCACCACTTTCATAAAGTAGTTGTGAAGCTAAGTTTGGTTAAATGGTTGGAGGTACGAAAGGGCCCTAATCAATGACATAACCCATAAACCACATCCACGTAGTTAATTTCCCACGAACTAATTAGCATCCTGCTTCAATGTAGTAGTGAGGCTAGTTTGTCGTGTTTATAGGCTCTAAAGGCCAAGTGAACATGCAATTTAATTATGTGAGATGACAATTGATAGTTTCATACTTAAACCATTGCGACCGTAGTATCGCATTGTCACGCCCCCGCCTCGGGGTATGGGATCGGCACTCGGTGCCCTAGTAGGACCTGGACTCGCTTAACCGGTGAACCTAAGCAATATCCGGTGCCCTGCCAGCTTCTATTCGTATTTCGGGAACAACGGCTATAATAACTAGCCAGAATACAAACTCCGGCCGACTGGGCCTATACCTAAATGTAATGACAACCCAACTGTAAACGCATTTCTATAACTGGGAACTAAGTGGCCGACAAGGCCACCATGCTGTCTTGTCATCTCGTGACTCAACATAAGAACTACTGCATATCTACGTGACCGAAAGGTCACCACAATTATGTCACCATGGCCCTACACGGCCAACTTAATCAATAATGCTAAACACAAATACACAATGACACTACCACACGACCGCATAACTAACTACGTGGAGATGTATATATACAATCCGTGCTTCCCAGAGTACCGATAAAATGGTTCACGGACAGGGCCCCGATCTACCCATACCGTACAACAAAAGAAAAAGAACTACACCTCTCAATATCAAGTTCCGATGATGAGCCGATGACTCTATAGCCGTGGCCGGATTCACGAGGGACGCTCCGGTCTACGAGTACTGCAGCAGGTAATGCAAGGTCTCTTAATGGGCGCGCACTAATGTACCGCGTATGCAAAGTAAATCAATACACTCAATAATAAATAACATAAACTAGCAATTGGAATGTATGTGAAATAACCGGGTCTGTAAGAATCATATAAGCCGGATCGACTCTATACCGATAGAGCGTGAGCGTGCCCGCTGCCGCTAACTCCGTTGCCTATTAACATAATATAACACACATAAATACATATATATATAACAAGTAAGAACTAATACTAACCCCTATAATCCGGAGGAAAGCAACTAATCAAACAATCTATATACCTTTACCCAAGCCAAAACCAACCAAAATAAATCACTCCACTCATTTGCTAACCACGAGTACTCGCCGCCCCCGGCCTCCCGCCCTGCCATAGCCTCCGATATAAATAGCCGTGTCTAAGTCTCTGAGGACTCTATATCAGATTCAGAATCGTGAATCGAGGCCCATCTGCTCTGGCGCATGCGCACAACAGTGGCAAATCAGGATTGTAATGTCAGACGTACTGGAGCATGGGAAAGCTTCATCCTATCTTCGCCCAATTGACGGATGCCACCTGGAGTGACGCAAACCTACCCGCCTGGGCGACACAGCTACCAACCTGAAGGCGAGGGCGCCAAAAGGGTGCTCACGCATAATAATCAAGTCTCAACACCATTGCCACTGGCGGCATACTGGGGCGCGAGACACGCACATTGCAGACGCTGTCGCTGGCCACTTTGCCAAGGCATGCTTCTTTGCCGACTTCAGAATTGCTTCCCCACTCATTCCTCTACTTCACCAACTTATAAATTAGTTTCTCAAATTCATTTAAACTTACAAAACAAGGACTAATCATGTTGGTTAGTACATATATTCACATTTATAAAATCATGAAATGTATATAATACAGATAAACAAGACTAAATTGAGTTATAAGTAGCACTTGGGCATGCAATTATGCCCAAAACGGGCCTAATGCATCGCAATTCAGGTCTATATTGCCGGAGGGTTGAGGATTTTAGTGTTCTGCCACATCCTCCCACAAGGCCATCACATCATTTTCTAAGGCATCGATCAGATAATAGAGGCCTCTCAACTTCTCTTTTTAGCAAAGCTGTATGGATTTTCTTATACTTGCTAAATCATTGTAGGTATTGCCTGGCCAACTTTATGATCCGGCTCTCATGAGCTTGGTCCATTTTGCTATCACACAGTCCGTTAGTGGAGAAGTGGTGATTGTGGCTTTCGGAAGATCCCCGTAGTCAGATTTGGGGAGAACATGGAGGGTAGTGGGTCAATCTTGGACCTTATTCCTTTATGCCGCTTTATGGATGGAGCATTTTTGTTAGTTTTTGTTTCCACTGCAACTACTCTCACTTTCTTCAAAATTTTATCCAATGGCCGAAAGAGAGAGGGCATGAAGCACGTAGGGCATAACATACTCACAAGGCTAGGATAAGGTAAATGATGCTTAGTTCGTCGTTAGACTTTCTTTTGAATTGTTCTCAGAATGATTTATTCAACATTGATATGTGTATGATCCATGATGCAGGTGCATAATAATTGCAACCTTAATAGGGACCTGTGTCTGTGGAAGGATACCCGAGCACATACCAAATCTAACCACATATAAGCCTCAATTTTGTGATCACGATGGTGAATTAGTCCTTTGAGATGGCCCACTAAGGTTGATCTCTTGGCCAATTATGCCGCCACACATTGAACCGATTTTCTATATCTTCCACCTTCTTGCTGAAAATTGATTTTGAATTGGCTCGCCTAATAGAGATAATCGACGCTTCTCCGGGGTGATGTCCATTGTGCACGTACCCACACAAACAAGAAGCATGACATTGTATCCACCCAACCTTTGTGTCTCAACATGCTTTGTCATGTCCTATATGTTGTGTAGAACTCCGACACCAACTGGAAGTACGGTCTACGTATAGGAATGGAACCCAATCCCGCATGCCAACTGAGCACAACACGGGGAAGTCATTTCTCAAGGACTACACCTCTCAAATTGAGTTTCATGATAGATCTCTTTTTCCTTTGAAACATATAATACTCTTTCCATTCAAAGCAACCTAAAGTGAATATGTAATATGTCGGGCCTCATCATCGTGTAGGTCTTCTGTGTGGCGTATCGTCGTGGTTTCCTTGTTATTCGTTGGAAGTGGACATGATGTTGCATACTAAGGTTAGTATTATATTACAGTTTAAAAAGGAGGAACAATCAAAATTTGGAAAACTAAATGTGATATCTCAAGTAGGAGTATAGAAAATTTGATCCCAAGCAACAACGACTCTGGATCACTCTTTTCGCACGAGCGCGTCCGCAAAGTACTGCCGTGTGTACAGGCTTCTTTAAGAACCGATTGTCGAACTCATGTGGACTGGACCATTCTCTAACCGTCCATTTTTAGTGTGACCTTAAATACCTAAAATGTTGGTTATAGACATTTTCGATTAAGATTAATTAAGTTCTAAGTTTGGTCAACAAAATATTCTCAAATTACTCAGGAGCAAATATAGAGTTAAAAACCGATAATCATGCGAGACTACGATTTGCAATGGGTTAAGCATGGAACTATCAATTGTTATTTCACATAACTGGAATTGCATGTTCATGGTCTTTCGAGCCTCAAACACGGCAGAATCTAGCCTCACCGCATCATTGTGAGTGAGGATGCTAATTTCTAGTCGCAAGTAATCAATTATGTTGTGGTTTACTTGGAAACGAGCTAGGGACTTTCGCAAGGCCTAACCATTTAACTCAACTTAGCCTCAACTACTTTTCGAGTGGTGATGTGACATCCTAAGTTGGTCTTTCATAACCCTCGTTGTCAACCAAGCAAGGTGTTGTAAGATTTCATCCCGAACACAAATTACATCTCAGATACAAACACGCCTCACATTCTCATGTCTCCCGAACCTAGTAATGCTTTCTCAAGCTATTACCCAAGCTAACAAATATGCTTTCATGGTGATCAATCATAAAAAGAACCAACAATCTAGAATGCAAGACGAAAATAACAATCAATAACTTAAATCCCAAAACAAAATCATAAAATCACAATCATAATTCATGGCTTCAACCCTGTGAGGAAGGGTTCTAGCCATCATGTTCGTGAAACTCTCTACACTACTATTAAACTACTCCTAAACTACATACTTACACGAAGGCTTGATAGATGAGAAGGAATTTGCCAAACCTCGTATGAGTTCTCCACCTCCCCTTCACTCCTAGGTAGTTTTCCGGAATAAAATCGTGACAAAATGGAATTAGGAGCTAAGGGTCCTATTTATAAGAAATGGAGAACGGGGCTTAATTTAGCCTGCCGTGGAACTACTCCGTGTCACGGAGTAAATATGGAGCACCGCTCCGTAAAATAGAGGTAACGCGAAAGCTCTTTGGAAATGCCCAAAATAGGGCTCCTCGCGAAGACTTGCCGCTGGCAAGCGTGTCACAGCCGTTTCGGCAAAGACGCTAAGTATCTTCGCAGTCGCAGCTCGCCGCTGTGGCACGCTGCCAACGTGCAGGTGGGCTGTTGTGCGCAGCCTGCCCGCCGTGGCACGTTGCCGACGCGTTGTGTGGTGTCTTGCTCCCTTCGCTTTGACACTGCTAATCATCTCAGCCTTCACAACAATCATAATAGCTTCAAGTTTCATCTGAAACTCAAAAAGAAAGGCTAATCATGTTAAGAAAGAAAGAAATCTTCATTTATATAAATATATAAAGTCACAATAAACTAGATAAACATCTGGTTGCGCATTGCTTCCTGAGTTTATATTTTTGCCCATAGTTCATAATTCATGACATGCTTCTTGTCGCTCCTTTGCAATCCTTTATATCACAATCAGCAGAAATCTCATGCACCAAATTAGCATATCCAAATGTTTTCAAGATATTTGTCAGATGTTTGCTGTCGGGCAAAGTAGAGCATGCACAATTTAATCAATTAAATGAAATAAACTATGTTAAAGACTTAAATTTCAAGAATCGATTCTCAATCTTAGCAAACTCATGCAACTAATCGATATAAATCCCACATGAATTATATCCTTCATTCAACATGTGCCCTCACTGAAAGAGAGTTACCCAATTTCACACGCAAAATAATTTTTACATCACAACATTACAGGTACATAAATAGAATTACACCTACTCACAAAGAATTCACATGCATCATGTCATGACCCATAAGCTTGCTCCTTAGTGTTTTACTCACTAATTTGAGGATGTGGCGAATGTAAGATCACGAGGGACTTTGAAGTTTCAAATGTAACTCGTGCAATGTGCAGGTGCCTATTATGGCCAAAGAATAAAGGACTATCTTTCCTAAGCGCTTTAATACATCACGCCCCTCATTGCGAACTTCCCTTCCCTTATCACCTTTTATCCTTGGTAGTTTTTCCCTTTTGTTCCCTTTATTTAGGCACTTTTGGCTTATTAGTAAGGAGTTTTATAAATAATTTTAATGAATTTATTTTCTTAATTCCTTAATAATGATCAACACTTTCACACAAAGTACCTTTGTCCTTTCTCAACTTCTACAACTTGCTAATTTTCATTTCTTTTCATTCTTTCTTCCTACTCCTTTACTCTTTTTAGATTTTTCCTCTTTAAGCGCTTAGGAGCTTTGGATCAAATTCGAGGTTAATGAAAGAAAAGGATTCGCTTTATGTTGCAGCTTAATAAAGAATAGCTCAAGGCTCAACTGGGCTAACTAGGATTAATTTTCAAGGTAGGTAAAACGAGGGATAAAAATTAGGTTAATTCAAAGAAATGCCTAAATCATTTCCTACAATTCACATCCTTCATTTCGTTTAATAAACACACTGTGCAAGTTCCTGCATAATCCACAATAGCATAGAATACTCAAAAACCTTATACTCATGGCACATGCTCAATTCAAGACACATTCCGCGTACTCTACCTTTGGCCTAATCACAAGAATTCAAATTAAGCTTCAATCCTATTTGAGGTCAAATTCAAGAGCCCTAGTGTCTCAAACAAAGTTACACTTGCATGTTTCACTATACTGTATCTTACAATCATGTATAGCATATAAGAACATCGCTATCCATTAGCGCTATTTAAAACTCACATCTATCGGAATTAATTTTCCTCAAGACAACATTATCCATCCATCGTCTAAAACAAATTCTTAACTATGACTAAAAAACATTATATATAGACAAAGAAAAAAATTTATTCTTCTGGCTCAAAACCCCGTCAAAAAAACCGAAAAGAAAAACCAACGGCGTTGGTGTCATGCTTGACTCACACAAAAAAATTTCAAATTTTTCTCATTTTTTTCATTAACATTATATTCACCAACAATTTGTTACACAAAATTTTTTTAAATTTCCTCAAATTTCCTCACCACACTTCTTAAATCATGCTATGTCCTCAGCATCCAATTAACATTTGCGTAGGGTGAGAAGTACTCCCCGAGGCCTTTAGGCCTAGCTAATTAGCATGTTTTTCACAACTTGCACATAAGTGTAAGTGGTCGAATCCCACACTTTTCTCTTCCATGCTTCCTAAATTCTTCCTCCTCTCGAGGGTACCTGTGACTTCCCCCACCGCTCCTAACTTTCCACCAAAAACACAAAAAAATTTGAAAAATACAAAATCAACCCAAACAAAAATCATAAATTGTTCTCGAGGTGCTCCTGGGTCAGCTCCCAAGCGCCGCCTTATTTTACGCCCCCGCACGATGTGGACTATCCTTTCAGACATCCTCATACCCGGGTTCTCTTTCGAGAACCATCTCCTTTCTTTTTGCTGTTTAGAGGGAAACAACCTCCACCGCTCCTCCCTTCCTCCAACTTCTTCAAATCGGTTCTTTATCGACTGTTTAACACTTGACATTGCCTTTGGCCGTGCTGGAATCCTCCACCCCACACTCATCTCCAACACACTAACTCCGACAAAGGTTTTATGGACGGGTTTATTTCTTGGTAGACGCGGGAGGTTTCTTCTTCATCTCGACCCTCATTTTCAGGGAACCTTTTTTCAAGTCGATCACCGCCTCCAAGTGGCCAAGAATGGCTGCCCCAAGATTAAGGGTACTCCGGTCATCCCGAAAATCTACAGGTGAATAAACCAGCAGTATAATAAATTTACCTACTTTGATGAGTAGCGTCCTCTATGTTTTCATCGTGTCACTGCGACTTGTCAATAGCCGCAGTTATCAACCTTGTTTCATTTCTGCTTTTTCCAACCCCAAGGTGTTGAATAAGGATAAGGGAATTAGATTAACCGGCTCCCAATCACACAAAGCTCTGAGCACTTCAGCTTTACCAATTGTAGCTGAGGGTAAACCCTGGGGTCTTTGAGCTTCTTTCGCATTTTGCCTAATACCTTGCGGATCGCACTCGGGCCGCCAGCCATACCGACGCCCACCAATATAACTTTGCTCGCCATCACGTCCCAAGTATTTAGTATACTTGGGCATTCCCAAGACATCAATAAGAGGTAAATTTATGTGAAGCTCTTAGAAACTCTCAAAGAACTTTCAAACATTCCTCCTCCTCGTCTTTCAATCTCTGAGTGGTACTAAGTGAATCATCAAGAGGGGCAGAAGAGATCGTGGCTGATGTAAGCAACAGGGTTTGGAATGCCTTGGCAAGACAATTAGCTTCTGCTCCAACATCGTCGTTGATCAGCTCAATAAACTGGTATGCACCAACACCAGGCCAGGTTAATGCAGTCAAAGCAAGCTCCGAGTTGGTGCGAAATTTGTGGTAATAATGGGCACAACGTTGCACTTGTGGAGCCAATCCCGAATCTAATTTTGTCGGGAATGTTCATAGGAATCGGAATTTTGTAAACAACTCCAATAGAATGCGTACAAATCTTCGACTTCGGGTGGAAATCAAAAGTTGCACTTCATGCAACCTCAACAAAGACGTGACGCGTAATAGACAGTTGATGGGCATAGTGCAGCACTGCATTGAGGAAACGCCGCAGTAAAATTACGGAGACCCAACGCTAGCGTAAAATTAGGCGAGAGGATGGAAACAGACTTAATGACCAAGAAGTAGCCACCCGCAATCTTGAAAAGGTGGTCAAATAGTACCAAGCTGTAATATGAGGCCAAGGGGGATTACACATGCGTATCCTAACCCCAGAGATCAATGCCATCAGCCTTAGAAGCTAAGACAGCTAGCCGATGCGTTGCCTAGAGAGCGGAGAAAAGAGGTGCGTACCTGAGTTGGTAAGACCAGACCATCCACCATTACTCTGGAGCAAATCGTAGGCCGGGCAACAAAATGTGCAATCTTCATTGGTAAATAGCACAACGACACCACCACCACCATTTCCTCGAGACTAAGAAAGAGCAAGGAGGAGGAATACCTAAAAAGTTCTTTGAGACTTTCAAAGAACTTCACATAAATTTGCCTCTTATTGATGTCTCATAGGAATGCCTCCAAGTATGCTAAATACTTGAAGGACGTGATGGCGAACAAAGTTAGATTGGGGATGTTCGACCGTAGCACTAACTGAGGAGTGCAACACAGGGTGTTGAGCAAATGCCAAAGAAGCTCAAAGACCCCGGAGTTTTACCCTCCCCATACAAATTGGTAAATGAAGGTTCTCTAGCCAGGATTTAAAGCAGCTTAACCTAATGCCCTTATCATTATTCAACACCTTGGGGTTGGGAAGACCGAGACCGGCTGGGGTTGATGTTGCAGCCTACGACAAGTCGCGAAAGTGTCACCTCGACTAATCATAGAGGACCTTCTCATCAAAGTAGGTAAATTTATTATACCCGCGATTTTATTGTTTTAGATTTTGTGTTTGATGACTGTGCACCCCTAATCTTGGGACTCGCCATTCTTGGCCACCGTAGGAGCGGGATTGACATTTGAGAGAAGGGACCCCGAAAATGAGGGTCAGGATGAAGAAGAAATCTTCCATGTCTACCAAGAGCTAAACCCATCGGCACACTACAGAAACCTTTGTCAAGTTAAGGTGTTGGCAGAGGATATGTGGGGTGTGGAGGAGTCCACTGCACGGCGTGCAATATCAAGTGTTCAACCCAAGTTCATAAAGGGCTTCAAATTAAAAAGAAGTTGAGAAAGGGAGGAACAGAGGGAGGTCAAGCCTCTCACGTAGAAGAAAAGGAGATGGTTCTCTGAAGAGAACCCAGGCGAGGGATGTCCTGGAAAGGATAGTCCACGTCGTGCAACGACGTAAAATAAGGCGCCGCTTGGGAGGCAACCCAAGGGTACCTCAGCACTTAGTAATTTTGATTTTTTGCCTTTGATTTTGTTATTTTAATTGTTTGTTTGTGTTTTGGTGGAAAGTTGTGCATGTGGAGGGAAAAACCGAGTACCCTGAGGAGGTGCTAGAAGCATAGAAAAGGAAAAGTGTGGGGCCGACCACCCGCTCGTGCAATTGTGGAAAACATGCTACTTAATGGGCCTAAAGGCCTCGGGAGTATTTCTCACCCTCTTGAAATGTTAATTTGATGCTACTAGACATAAAGATGATTTAAGTGTGGGGTGAGGGAAATTTCGTGAAATTTCAAAATTTTTGTGCTTAATGCACCACACAATGTAATGCTTGTTTGGAAAAATGAGAAAAATTTGAAAATCTTTGTGAGTCAAGCATGAATTCATAACCATATTTTTCTCTTTCTGCTTCTTTTCCATCGGGGTGTTTGAACCTAAGAATAAAAGTTTTTATTTTTAATTTTTTTCTTTGTCTCGACATAAATGTTTTTAGTCATGTGAAGGACTGCTTTCCGACGATGGATGGATGACGACCGTCCCAGGAAAATTAGTCATAGATGTTTGGATTTTTGAAACCATGATCTAATGGATGCTTATGTCTTTTGTTATGTGCTAGACATGATTGTGAGATGCATGTTCATGAATAGTATGCAGTTTTATACAACTTGTTTGAGACACTTAGGCTCTTGAATGTGACTACGCTATTGGAGCTTAATTTTGAATTCTTGTGATTACCTCGAGTAAGAGCTATTGAATGTGTCTTGAATTGAGCAATGCATGAAAAGGTTTTTGAGTATTCTATGCTATTGATTGTCTAGAACTTGCCCGTGTGTAAGGAAGCGAAATGACTGATATGAATTGCAGGAGATGATTTAGGCATTTCTCAATTACTCCAACTTTTCCCCTCGCTTTACCTACCTTGAGAAATTTATCCTAGTTAGCCCCGTTGAGCCTTGAGCCTATTCTTTGATAGCCGCAACATGTTTAACCGCTTTCATTAACCTTGAATTTGACCCAAAGCTCCTAAGCTACTTGGAGAAGAAAAATCGAAAAGAGTAAAGGAGTGAAAGGAGGAAAGAAATGAAAAGTAGCAAGTTGTAGAAGTTGGGAGAAAGTGACAAAGGTGCACTTGTGTGAAGTGGCCGATCATTGTTAAGGAGTAAGAAACAAAGTAATACAAAATTATTCATAGAGCTCCTTACCGACAAGTCAAAAGTGCCTAAATAAAAGGAAACAAAAGAGAAAGAAACCATCATGATAAAGGAAGTAAAGGAAGGAAGTTCGCCATGAGGGCGACAAGAAAAGCGCTTAGAAAGATAGTCACTATCGCCATAATAGTACCTACCGCACTGTGCTACGTTACAACCTTCAAAAAGTCCTACTTGATCTTACATTCATACATCCTCAAATTAGTGGAGTAAAAACACTAAGGGCAAGCTTATGGGTCATGACATGAAGCATGTGAATTCTTTGTGAGAGGAGGTAAATTCTTTTTATAGTACCCACACATGTTGTGATTTAGAAATTGTTTTTGCGTGTGATTGGGTAATCCTCTTTCCGTGAGGTGCCATGTTTAATGAATGATATAATTCATGTGGGATTTCTTGAATGGGTTGATTTGCATGAGTTTGCTCAAATTGAGAGTCGATTCTTGAGGTTAAGAAGTCTAACATAGTTGCACACAGCATAGTTCTATTTTTAACTTGCATCTTGCGTAATCATTATAGCCGTAGCTTGAATCATCTGTTAAATTAGTTATGTGGGACTCCCATGGCATGATATGTAAAAGGTTGTTCGAGGACGAACAAGGCTTTAAGTGTAGCTGTGATCACTAAAATAATATAGGTCCTGTGACACGCCATAGCTTAAATTTAGTCGTGTTGTCTAAGCTATTTGATACATTTTCATGTGATTTTATATAAAGTGAAGATATGTGCTAACCAACATGATTAGCCTTTGTTTTGTAGGTTTTTGATGACTTTTGAGGAGTTAATTCATGAATTGGTGAAGTAGAGGTTGGAGAAGAATCAACACGCGAACGCCAGCAGAGGCTGAAACAGCCTGCGCACGCCGGGCAGCGTGCCACGGCAGGCAGGCGCCCGGCACAGCCCCTGCGCGTCGGCAACGGCCACGGCAGGGAGGCTCCGCGACCACGTGTGTGACGCGCTGCCCAAGCAGCGTGCCACGTTGCCATCGCGCAATGTTGCCGCCAAGGCCGATTTCCGGATTGAAGAAAGGAGTTACGATGCCCCGTGTCACTGAGGCAAAGTTCAAGGAGCACTGGGTGACACGGAGCTGCTTCCACGACAAAGCTGCCATGCACGTTCTCCATTTACTATGAAATAGGACCCTTAGCTCTTATTTTCATTTGGTCACGATTTGTCTGTAAACCGCATAGGAGTGAAGTGGGGAAAAGGAGAACTCACCAGGGTTCATCAAATTCCCTTCTCATCTACCACCCTCATGTAAGTATGTAGTTATATAGATTAATAGTAGATTGTATAGATTAATATAGTTTTACTAACATGAATGGCAAAGAACCTTCCTCTAGGGTTGAATACATGAATTATGATTGTAATTCTAAGGATATTGTTTTGGAATCGAGTTATTGATTGTTGTTTCCGCCTTGCATTCTCATTGCTTTGTTGGTTGTTTTTATGATTGATCACCATAAAAGCATATTGTTAGCTTGGGAAGTCACTTTGAGAAGGCATTACCTAGGTCGACATGAGAATATGGGGAGCATGAAGTATCTGAGATGGTTCCGTGTTTGGATAGAAATATACCGAACACCTTGCTTGGTTGACACACCTGGGTTATGAAAGACCAACTTGGGATGTCACATCACCACTCAAGAAGTAGGTGTGCTGTGCTGAGCTAGCAATGGTTAGACGCACGAAAGTCCTAATCGTTTCCGTAAAACCACAACATAATTGATCGCTTCCGCGACTAGAAAATTAAACTCCCGCTTCACAATGATGCAGCCGAGGCTAGATTGCCGTGTTTAGAGGCTCGAAAGACATGAACATGTACGGCAATTATGTGAAATAACAATTGATAGGACCATGCCTGCCCATCAAGAAATCGTATTGGTCACATGATTAATCGTTTAACCTATGTTGCTCCTAGAGCACTTTCTGAATATTTCGTTGACCCAAACTTAGACTTAAATACTCTTCAACCGAAGATGTCTATAACCAACACTTTAGATATTTAAGATTCACACTATAAATGGATAGTTAGAGGAATGGGTCCACTCGGGGTTCGATAATCCTACTTCTTAAAAAGAGCCACTATATTACTGAGACGACCTGCACACTTCATGCTCATCAAGAATCTCTTGCGGCCTCATGTTTTGAGCAACATGGTCTGACCCACTTGTTTTTCATGATTGCTGTGTGGCTTTTTGCTGATTCATTAAGTCTCGTTGCCATCCCGCCCCGATTTTCTCGTTAACCGATTCTGGGTCTCCATAATTTTCTCGCAAGGTTTCCTCAATGCGCTGCTACTATGCCCATCAATCTTCCTATTCTCGCCGTTGTTGAGGTTGCATGTGATTCTCGTTTTTTGATTTCCACCCCAAGAAAATTGTGGCCATGCCAATTTCTCGCTGAGTTGTTCCCAAAATTTTCGATTCTATGCACATTACCAACAAAATTGATTGATTCCTGATTGTTCACAAGATTCTGCAGATTGGGTGCTCCATTATTACCAAATTTCACACCAACTAGAAGTCACGAACCGCATTGACTCGTCTCGTGTTGGTTCATACTCGTTTATTGAACCGAGTCATAATTTGATGTTGAACGGTTAACTATGTCGCCAAGGCATTCAAACCATCCGCTCTTGTCACCCCCGATCTTCTTCCCTGCATTCTTGATGACTCACCTGTGCCACTGATTTCTGCGCAATTGCTTCATCAAAGTGTAAAGCTCATCATATGTCTTCTAAGGCTTGCCCACCCGACGCAGAGTCTAGTAATATTTTTGTGTGTGGGTCTAGAATTTCAACAAAGGTACTGGGCCAAAGACTTCATTTGATCAGCTGTGATGGGACAAATCTCTCAACAATGACTTGAATCTTCCCAAGCCATATACAAGTTCTCATCAGGCTTCTTCGAAACTTAGTATTTCACTCGTAATCTTTGTCGTCTTGCTCGAAGGAAAGAATCATAACGAACTTCCTAGCCAAGTCATTCCATGATGTTATGGAGTTCTAAGTGGGCTCGCCTTCACCACTTTTTCGCTCTCCCAACAAAGGGAAAATGGGAAGAGGGTCAATCTGGACATAATCAGGGACACGCCTAAGTGGGGGACAAACGCGTCACCGATCTCTAGAAAGCTCGTGAAGTGCCGCCATGTCTCATGTGCTATCTCAAAGAATTTGACCACTAGAATGTAAATAGCCGTACCATATTCTCGTTTAAGTTAAAGTTCCCCAGGCTCCTGGGCTATGATACTAGAGGTTACATTCGTCGCTAGTGGAATTGCCACTTCGCGAATCGGGGTTCACGCTTATCAGCTCGGTGACAACTGTGGCTTTTGCCCCGCTGGTGGTTGTTGTTGTACCTCTTCTTGAAGTCTCTTCAGCTTATGCTCTAGAGCTACTCTCCTTGCAAATGGATTTGACGTCAAACAGCTAAATCTGCCCACTAAGTCGTTTATTTTCTAGCTGCTATAGACAACTCTGCCACCGTAAATAGACAGATTTTATATCCAAAAGTTTCTCAACACTTAAGGAAAATTTAAAATCACACAAAACAGATAAATTATTAAATCTTCGCCGAGTCCCCAAGAACTACACAAAACTTGACGACTCTTTCTCGCATCGAGCGTCCGCAAGTGTAATGCTGCGCAAGTAATATAGTGACTCTTTAAGAACCTGATTGTCGAACCCCATTGTGACCGGACCCATTCCTCTAACTGTCCATTTCTAGTGTGACCTTAAATACCTAAAATGTTGGTTATAGACATTTTCGATTAAGATTAATTAAGTTCTAAGTTTGGTCAACAAAATATTCTCAAATACTCTAGGAGCAACATAGAGTTAAAACCAGATAATCATGCGATACTAAGATTTGCAATGGGTTAAGCATGGAACTATCAATTGTTATTTCACATAATTAGAATTGTATGTTCATGGTCTTTCGAGCCTCTAAACACTAAGTAATCTAGCCTCACCGTGATCATTGTGAGTGAGGGATGCTAATTTCTAGTCACCTGCAATCAATTATGTTGTGGGTTTACTGTGGAAACGATTAGGACTTTCGTGCGTCTAACCATTTAACTCAACTTAGCCTCAAAACTACTTCTTCGAGTGGCGATGTGACATCCTAAGTTGGTCTTTCATAACCCCGTTTGTCAACCAAGCAAGGTGTTAGGTATATTTCTATCCCGAACACAAAATTATATCCCTAGATACAACATGCTCCTCACATTCTGTCTCGACCTAGCTAATGCTTTCTCAAGCTATTACCCAAGCTACCAAATATGCTTTCATGATGATCAATCATAAAAACAACCAATAATCCGTATCGCTGCACAGTTCAGCATCAATAACTTAACCCAAAACAAAATCATAAAATTACATCATAATTCATGGCTTCAACCCTAGAGGAAGGGTTCTAGCCATCATGTTCGTAAAACTCTCTACACTACTATTAAACTACTCCTAAACTACATACTTACACGAGTTTGGTAGATGAGAATGGAATTTGCCAAACCCTAGCTGAGTTCTCCCACTTCTCCCTTCACTCCTGTAGTTTTTCATAATAAAATCGTGACAAAATGGAATTGGGGAGCTAAGGGTCCTATTTATAGTAAATGAGAACGTGCTTAATTTAAATTTCGTCATGGAATCGGCTTCCGTGTCACGGAGTGTACGCGGAGCACCGCTCCGTAAAATAGAGGTAACGCGAAAGCTCTTTGGAAATCACCCGAAAATAGGCTCCCTAAGATCACTCGCCATGGCTGGGTAGCGTGTCACGCCGTTGGGCATCGCTAGCTGGGTATCTCTATGTCGCAGCCTCAAGCTGCGGGCACGCTGCCAACGCAAGTGGGCTGTTAGCACTGCTCGCTGTGCACGTTGCCGCCGCGCAGTGGGATGTTTAGCCTTGCCGATGATCGCTGAATTCCGATTCCAAGCCTCTACTTCACTAACTCATGGATTAGTTCTCAAAGTCATCGAAACTCTACAAAACAAAGGCTAATCATGTTGGTTAGCACATATCTTCACATTTATATAAAATTACATGAAAATGTATAAAATAACTAGATAAACAAAACTAATTTAAGTTATAAAGCGAGCTCTGGCATGCTATTTTTGCCCGCGATCGTATTTTAACATCTGGGCCAACCGCAGTTGTAATCCGCTGAGCACCAATAACCATGCTGATTAAAACAGTATAGCCGAGCATAGGCGGTAACTAACTCTAGCACCGCACCAACAAATAACCACTCTTGGAATTGTGAAGCGCCAATGAAATACGTGATTCGTTGCGTACGCCTCAGAACCGCACATTCAAACCCATGGTTTCACCAATAATTCACTAGACATAACGGCGCAAGCCCGCTTGGTTGTCCTCATTCAAAGCTTGACCACAAATCGTCAGCCAATAATCTCATTGGTTTTCTCATCACACATCATAAAACCTTCACACTACCAAGTATAAGCCAAAATGACCAATGCATAACTTGCCCTTAATAAAGTCGCCACTGCCTATCATTGGGCAAATCGTGAATACAAAGCACCCAGTGGTTACCTTCACTTCACCCCAAAACCTATACATCAACAAGCCCACATAGAAACTAAAATACTCATAGCAACATTAGAAAACCAATATAGAACCACCTACATACCCACTATATAACATTTGGCAATAAAGAAAAAGAAAGAAAGAAAAGAAAAAAAAAAAAAAATAAAGAATGTAATATGAGTTTACCCAATATCATCTATCCTCCTCATGCAAGATGCTTACTTGCATTCTAATCAAAGCATAAACTAGGAGGGACATACCAAATTGAGAAGTCGAGTGAGTAGAGAGAAGATTCAGACTTCTGGCACAATAATGATTTCAAATTTATGAGAATTCATGAGGTAGGTAAATGTGAGAGGTATAAATGGTGCATGAGGGGAAAGTGATTGGAAAAGAGGGAGGTGGTTATTAATGGAGTGTAGGTGGAAATGTGGATTGTTGGGAAATTAAGATATGGTGAAAAGAAAAATTATGGAAAAATTAAAAGTGGAGAAGGTTCAATAAAATAAGGGTTTTTAAGGGAGATGGAGTGGGTTTGGTTGGTGTTTCGGGTCCGCTGTCAACGGCTTGGCCAATATTTTAATAAGCATAAATACTCCGATTCTATACTTACTGGTGATCGCTGAGGACCTAGCTTACCCTCCCGCTGAAAGGCCATGATCATCACATGTTCAGCTTCTTTTGTTACTAATTGGTTATTTATTGTGTTCAGCGGTTGGTACCTGGCGATGTCACGCCCACCTTGGGAGGCCCGACCGGCACCCAATGCCCACTAGAATCTAGGTTGACTCGGGTGAGCTTATGTACCTCCGGTGCTTACCAAATACTAAAAATCAAGAAAACAAACTATCATATTTCTACCGTAAACACAAATTTCGCCGAAAAGGCCACGCGATACATGTAAAAGAAAACTACAACCTGTACTAATATAACAATAAAAGATTCCTATATGGGCCGACAAGACCACCATGCTTTCTAGTTATAACAGGAATAAAAGCAAGCAACTACACTAGGCCGCACATGGCCAACACACAAAATAAGACATACGCCCTACTGTACAACAACAACCAACTAACCGAATACCGTAGTCCGCAAAGCCTCTAAGAGGGAACATAATGTCTGGACAGCCTGCCCACCAAATTCTATACAAATAAAAGATGTGTAACCTCATAACATGGAAACTTCGAATGAAAGGAGCCGAGACTAATTAGCTAACTCCGATGATTTTACTAGAGATCCTAAAATCTGTCTGTCTAAACTCGCAGTAAGTATGTAACGCCCCATATTTGGGCATCGTACAATATGTACCGAATATGTAAGGCAAGAATAAACCGCGTATAAGCCGATAGACTTAAAGTGAATAGTAAGAAGGGAAGTAGTTAACTTGTAAGATTTCCTTTCCATAACTCCGCATCTAAAGTAGTTTTACCACAATTGAGTATGAGCTTCTGAAACAGCAAGACTATACATTCATAAGCTATAAATATGTGCAAGTATACAAACAAGAACCTAACCCGCCTCTATAAGCTGTGAAGGTACAAGCAACACAAAGAATAACCTACATGGGTCCCCATAAGCCCCGACAAGTACATGTAATACACACTCTCCGTATCAAAACTATTATTGGCCTATAGGCATGCCGTAACTAAGTGTATACTCATCTTCAAGAATCGTATCCGATCCCGGTAGGCTCCCTGAAATGGGTTTGATCCATCTCAGCCTCGGGCTATGTTGGAGCCATTTGGGATCCCCGTGGCCGTGCCCAAGCCATCTCGGCTCAGACCGTGTTTGAGCCATTTGGGCTCCCGTAATTGTATCCGAGCCATATGGGCTCCCGTAGCTATATTTGAGTCGCTCTGCCTCAGAATCGAATATGAGCTATCCGGGCTCTTGTAGCTAAATATGAGCCATCCGGGCTCCGCAACTAATATGGTTTACTTGGGCCTCAGAATCGAACATGAGCCATCTGGGCTCTTGTAATCCGAATATGAGCCATCTAGGCTCCTCAAATCGAATATGAGTCACCTAATCAATATGAGTTTGCGCCTAAATAGACCAAAGTGAGGTCCTGAGTGGTTTCGAACAATACTCAATATCATTCTAAGGTAATGGTAGCTCATAAACAACAAGAAGGTCACAAAGTAATTCACCATTTAGTTCCTTCACTCCTGACGATGATGTGTTGTGAGTTTACAACACTTTCGGGACAAAGCTCAAAACTAAGAAATATAACATGGATTAAGGTATGTTTATATGGATATAAGGAAATTTTTCTTGGTTATGGATAAATATGTTTTGGAGCAAGAATGTGCAAAAGATTGCCTCAAAGTGCACAAAATAGGCTTAAGTCACAATTCTCGCACGAGCCGTAGGTTGATGCTACAAGCCATACCGGGAGATCGTGAAAGTTTTAGAAGGCTAAGTTATGAAGAGTGCATCCTAAGACTCTCAAGAGGAATCATACAATGCTTGTAATTGCCGTAGCATCGAAGTCGTGAAAGATTCGTAAGATTTTCGACAAGAGGCCGACTCTCAAATGGATAGACAAGCATTTAGGTCGTGGAATCAAGGTATGAGTTGTACCATCACACTCATGAAGAACTTCAAAAATTGAGAATTCTTAGAGTCGTATCATGGAATCGTATGACTCAGAGGAAGCATGTACAAGTCCTACCAAGGTCCAACACTTAGCAAAATTTCACTGCCAAGAACATGTGAAGTAAGTATGACCCATACAAACCTCGCACTTAGATCATGTAGGATCGATCGTGGGCATAAGTGGCACCGCTATGGCCCACCATAAATTTAGAAAAGGATTTTTATGTCTCATATAAATATGTTTTAGGATTTATTTTCATAGGGCATTAGAAGAGTTAGAAAACATTGAGACAAGATAGAATTGAGTTGATCGACTATTGATCAACCTTTTTTTTTTCGATCTTCATACTTCGTTTCGAGGATTTTGCCGATTTATTTACAAGTTTTTCTCTATCTATGATTGTAAGTATTGATTTATGTATTTAATTATGAATGCAAATCACAATCTTGCAACTATGAGAGACTAAACCCAAAGCTAGGGGTTGTTGGAACCATGGTGGATTAACAAGCTAGGGTTACATAAAAGTGATTCAAAACCAATTCAAAATAGTTGTATTGCATTCTTCATGCTTAAACGTTTTTAATGGTGTACAACCTTAGAATTTCGAATTCTTTTACTTGCTTGAGCCTAGATGAGATAGAGATTAGAAAAAGAGAATTACAAATAAAGTCTTGATCTTGATGATAAATTGTATTAACTCATGTTGTGCTCAAGGCAGATAGTTAAATTTGGGACATATTGATAACTCTTAGTTCGTCATGAAAACCTAATTCGCTGATCGAAAGAGAAGTATTCAACAGGGATAAACCAAAGAGGCTCGATGAACCTTGCCACGGGCCTCTACAAGTAAGCATTGGTGATGATCACGTGCGTGTACCCGAAGTGAGCCGTAACCCATGGGGAACATAAACCCTAGTTATGTTTCATTCTCTTGATTAACCAAAAATTTTAACAGCTTGTTTTTAATTATTGTTTTCTTTAACACCCAATTTAGTAACTACCCAACAAGTTCACTTAATGCTTTAGTTTAGCTCTTCCATATTTCTAGTGGGTTCAACCCCAACCTCTTTGATGGGTTCTTATCACAATGTCCGTCTATATTTCGATGTGAGGTATGGTTTGAGCATTATCAAAAATGGCGTCCTGCTTCTGAGAATATAGCTAAGACTAGATTATTTGTTTTTATTTGACTTTTTGATAGTTATTTACTTAATTATGTTTTTTTGTTTTTGATACCACAGTCATTTTCTCGTGAATGCCAAGCACTCGAGAAGTGAAAACCCATTCCGTTGAACCCGGGAATTGAATGAACACGCACAAAATGGAAACTGTGAACAAACAGAGATGCTAGCATATCCGAAGAAGCAAGGGCCGAGCTAGCTCTCAAGTAAGCCGCACTTCTCAGACGCTAAGATGCCAGAGATAAGGTTGTTAATGCCGCCCATACAGGGAGGGGAAACAGAGGTCATATACTTTCCCTTAGTTCTCGATGACGAGGACCTTTACATTGATGGAGTCGGGTCAACTAGAGCACCGTGCCACCACCACCGCCAAGCAGGCCAAATTCGACATCACAAGAAACTATGATTCAATTGTTAAACATGAAAGATGTGTTCAAGGGTCATGCAAATAATGATGCCAACCTCGCACTTGATGAACTTCGCTCTAACATGAAAGGTGTACAAGGTGTTTCCTGAAAGTTAGCCAAGATGCCATTAGGCTCGTACTTTTCCCTTCTCTCTATTAAAGGGAAGACACTTTATGGTTATCTGAGTTGCCCAACGACTCCATAACCAACTGTAGGGAACTCAAGAAGGCCTTCTGGAGAGATTCTTTCCTCCCTCCGTAATGTTGTAGCTTAAAGATGAGATTTACAATTTTCGATAACTCAAAATCAAGGCACTTCACGAATCTTAGCCGAGTTTCATGGAAGAAGTTGAAAAGTGCCCAAACTATAAGATCCTGTATGACCGCTTATGTCGGAAACTTTTACAAGTCTTTTAAACAATAGCACAAAACTTGTATGCATAATTTCGGTGGAAGGAGGAGCATTTTAATGAGTCACACTGGGAGCAAGCTGCTACTATCCTTTGAGCAAGTACTAAGACAAATGGTATGACATACTGTGGAGGAAGATGCGAAGAACCTAGTGTTATGTTGTTGGTTTGAGTGCATCAAACGAGTAGGGAAAGAAGAAGAGCATGACGAGGAGTTGGCTCACATGCGCACATAGTTGGATTTGCTTTACAAAGCACATTATGGGAGCAGGGAGCCAAAGGTAAATGCAAAGTGGGACACAAGGACTGTGGAGCCAGGCATATCACTGATTTCGAGGAAGAGGTAAATTCTTCTGACATGTGTCAGGTTTCCCGAGCCAACGCCCAAGCTTCTGTATAAGACAATTGGAGCCAGTTAAGCCCTGTGAAACCAAGGCTCGAACTAATATGTAGACACCTATAACCGAAATGGGTACACAAATAGGAGTCAAGAATGTGAGCACGACGGAGAATGGAGAAGAAACGATGGCTACCGCAATGACCGAGCTAGAGTTTATGTGCCTCCCAATGCACAAGAGGGGGGTGGCTGGCAGTCAAAGTTAGAGTGCATAATGGCCTGAGATGCTGAAAGGTGAGGTCCATTGATGAGCAATCAAGGAGATCCGTGGTGACATCAAGTATGGGTCGAGAGTGGAATCTCATGCAACAACCATCAAGGCATTGAACAACAACTTGGGCAACTGTCGCATCACCGAACCCTAAAAAAGGCGTGACCGCCAGAACACTGCATGTAACCCAAAGAATGATGGCCACTGCATGATTCGTGATGACTAGGAGTGGTAAGACTATAGTTGACCCTCCTTTTCCAAGCTGTAGTTGAGCGGAAGAAAAAGAGCACAATTGAGGAGAATGAGAAGAGTGCTAAGATGGAGAATGTTGAGTTGTCGAGGCCCCGATAGGTGAGTGTGAAAGAACCCGACATTGATCAAGGAGCCACTCACTGTACCGAGGTATCCTCGCGACAAACCGCCACCGTTCCTTGGCCAAAGAATGAAGAAAAAAGGCGAAAAATGGTAAGTTCCGGAAATTTTCAGTAAATGCTTAAGAAATTATATATGAACATACAATTGGTTGAGGCATTGGAACAGAGTATTCTGGATATGCTAAGTTTATGAAGCACTTGGTGACAAAGAAGAGGTCCGTAAGCTATGAGCCGCAGACAATGTACATCATTGTAGTGCCATATTACACGGGTCTTGGCTCAAAGAAGGAAGACCGACAGCCACTATACCTTGAACCATTGGCAATGTCAAGTTCGCAAAGTGGCACTTCGTGATCCGGGAGCAAGCATCAACCCGATGCCCTTGGCGTGATGCCCAAGAAATTGGGCTAGGAGCCCCCACACGACCTCACTATGCAAACAACATGGCCGATTTAACCGTGAAGAAGCTAGTGAGGATCCTGCTCCACGTGTTGTGAAAGTAGGAAATATTCATATTCCTGCCAGATTTTCGTGACTGGATTACAGGTTGATTATGAAGTCCCCATTATTTTGTGCAACCATTCGAGACTGGGAGGGTCCTTAGTAGATGTGAGGCTTGCCAACCGATGTTTAGACTAAACAAAGAAGAAGTTAACTCAACATCCGCTGACAATGCAAGAACTCTAAGGAATACTGTAATCTCAAGAGGAAAGATGAACTGAGTCATTTGGATGAATTCTAGTAGTCAAATGTAATTTACGTCATGCCAAAATGTTAAATCGACATTTTAGGAGGCAACCCAAGTGGTGGACTGGCCGAATTCGTAGTAATCTGGCCACCAAGGCTGCATGAGGTTAAATCAAGAGCTTGGGAGGCAACCCAAGTGATGGAACTAATGTGTGTCACTGTGTGTGGAAATACAAAAATAGAGGTAAAGAAAAGTGTCAAATAGCACTTCTACAACTCTCAATACAACTCAGGATGTAACATCAGGCGCAGTCAGAAAGGTGAGGCCCGGGAGAGGTTTAGGAGATGTATTTCAAAGCAAAGATCTACGAGTCATCCTACTGACTGCACTCACCTTGTACGAGCCAAGGGTTGTACTTAGTCCTCAACTAAGTTCTTCAAAATCTCCGACTTATGGTCCAAGGGACGAGTTGTAGGGCCTTCCTACAACACGTGATACAAGTCGTGACGGGTTAAAACCTTTAAACTTACCCCACTCGACCATTTAAATCGCCCCTTGCCTATTTTAAACCCCAAACCTAAAATGACCCCTTTCCCATGCAAACAAACCAAAGCACAAGCCATACCTATGAATCCCCCACACCCGTAACTCAAAAACAAAGAACAATTGAGCAAATCTTTTCTCTAGCAAGTCATTTCAATCCTAATTTCGTACTACTAATAAGAAAGAAGCAACAAGTAAGTTTATTGTATTGAATGCCGAGAAACTACGTGCTTGATGTCGATTGCTCCAAACTCCCTCAAGTGGGTCTTTGCCTTTTGCTCGAAAAATTCTAAAGGAGACAATGACTGCTGGTGTTATTGGACTATGTGCTTAATTAGGAAAAACATTTTTTTTGTGGATGAACTTGCATTAAAATATTTAAAATTTTAATTTACAATTATGATTTATTTTATCTCCTTTAATTGAGAGTTATATTTATTGAATGACATGCCTAGACCTGGGAATTCTAAGTACCCAAATTCATGAAAAAGAATCCTAAAAAATCGACCAATATCGGCCAAAAGTCAAGAAAAGAGGGCGAAACACAAGACGCGTCAGCGGTTTGTCACTATGAGTCGCATCGCATTCGAAAAAGCATGAATAGGTCCAAGCCCGTATGAGGCAGAAGGTCCTTCCTACGACTCGTGGAATCAACTTGTGGGTCGTAATTATGTAAGTCATGGAAAAATATAGAAAAATTACAAGGTAGGGCATCCCTCGTGACGACTTTAAAGGTAAGGGTCGTGACTCGTGGTATGAGTTGCACTCATGAGTCGTAATGTGCATATAGAATTTAGACTTACACAGCCGTACGTCCATGGTGCGACACCTGCATCATGACTGGTTAGACATCGAAAATTTCTTTTCTAGTTCTTTCTCACATATGGAATTCTAACTCTCTTCTACAGAAACAATGACAATGCAAGCGCAAAGCATCCAAAGAGACTATCCGCAAAACATTACATGATAGAAACATCTCGAGTCTCGAGGCCGAGCAAGCAAGAAACTCTCCTAGTGCTGCCTGAGGGGTACCAAATTTTGATACATCGACACCGACGTAAACTGCAACTACTCAGGGCAAAGGCAAAGCACAAGCCTTAGCAAACCTATTACCACATCTCGCCCAAGCTCCCTGGGCTGACGAGGGAGCTGTGAGAAGGTAATCAGAGCTCTGAAATGACTCAAATGCAGAAGAAGGGTCTCGAGGAGACCCAATGTTTTAGGCAAGGGCGTGCTGATGAGTCAAAGGAGGAGGCTCCTAATGATGCGCAAGAACAGACTCTGTCTAGAGAAAATCGCATGGCCCAAGTGGAGAGTGCCGAGAGCTAGAGAAATTTATGAGCAAGGAAACTTCTCTCACCACTAAAATAAGTCATGTGGAGAATTCAGAAGAACCGTTGCATCCTCACAAACTACCGAATGAAGTTTAGGAGATGAAGCGGATATTCACTATGGTTCTGAGTGGGATGGCCAAGACTCCATCTCAAGATACCAATGCACTGCTCCGAGAGTTCGCGCTTCTCAAATCATTTCGGCCACCGTGAATAAAAGGCTGTAAGAGGGGTGGCAGCATTCTTCCTCACCCCACCTGAGAGTGTCTTCGTTCGAGTATGAGAGGTATACATATTAGAGCGTACTCATCTCTCGTGCTTTTGTGGATCAGCGCTTGTACCTACACCTGATGATGCCGGAGTATGAGATAGGTGGAGGAAATGAAGCAAATCAAGAAACTGGGTTTGGAGGCGAGGTAGCTTCAATGGTCGACGGTGTGATTGCCGAGGATAAGGAGGAAGTCAGTGGGTTACTAAGAAACAAGGTCACAAAGAACTCATTAAACTTCATAGCAAAAGCATGCTTCTGACACTAGTACACCACCAGCTAGCACTCATAGTCAACGACAACACGTAAGTGCCGGAAAAGCAGCTTTGGTGGCATGCCTCATGTCCCGATATCCTATCAACATCCCGAGGTCATCATAGAGGAGATACGAGACTCAAGCAGGTTGACCACCACAATCCCATTCCCGAGTCTTGTATTTAGGCTACGCATGAGTAAGGGGGTGACAATAACAGGGAGGAGCGCTCTAATCTAAGGGAAGATGATAGTATACATCGCCTTATCTCTGGGATAATGAACCCTAGAAGCGAGATCGACTTCCCATAAAGTAGCCCATTCAGCCAATAGGGGGTGATAGGTGAATTCCCCCACCTTACAAGTGAAATCGCAGCGAGACACCGGCGCGTATGCCTGGCCATTCGTAGTCACTAGCACTTCACACGCGTACGCCCTAGCCTCGCACTTAGATTCCAATAGGGCATGTCTGGGGCTCCCAGACTTCAGAATTGGCAAAAGGCCACTCATGGCTAAAAGAAAAATTCAAGGTATGATGCACGTGAAGTCATGGGTCGTGTTAAGAGATAGACACAAGAATGTTGTGCCTTTACATGCTAGCTTGGATGGATTTGAGAGACGATTCAACATGCGCATGGCAGAGAAGAAGGATACTCGTAGTCTCGTGAGGAGTTGGGGGCTCTTTGAAGCCAGGTAGCCGAGTTGTCATCAATGGCTAACCTGGCAAACTACGTAGCCTCATTTTTCCGCACTGGCGAAGGGCCGATGAGGAGATCGATTTGGCGCCTCGATTGGGAGCCGACAATAGCCGCTAGAGACAAGGGAAAAAAGAGCTTTTGATGAGGTTGGAGAGGAGAGCTCGAGGGAAGAGAAGAAAGAAGGAAAGGACGTAGAGCGCAATAGAAAATGATGAGAGCCCGCACTACGACTCACATATGTCGAGGCCAGGAGCGAGCTAGAGGATAAGGTAGCTCTACCATGGCTCAGCCTTGATCTCGCTAGTGGCTAGGACCTCGTAGAGCCACTTCTTGCACCCCACTAACAATAAAGAGGCCGAGAAACGCCAAGACTATTGAGGGGGCAAATCACTCCCCATGTGGATAATTCATTGAGTGCACGCCATCGCTAGTGCCACTTATTACAATGGAGGTACCTCCTTCCAAGGATGACAGAGTGCCTAGAGCGCCAAAGGTATGTTCCCTTCCTTATGTTCTTTGTAGTTCATGCTTCGGAGACGAAGTTTAATTTTCAAAAAGGTAAGGTGTACTTGTGATTTTTTGAAATTGTTCCGAGGGTTTTTCGTCGTGTTTCTTTTCCTGCATGTTATTTAGTAGAACCAGCATGTTTTGGATTTTATTTTCTTATTTTGTGATTTTTATTTAATTAGGAAATAATTTAAGAGTACTTAGTAAATGAAAAGTGCAATTAGTTCTTAGATTTGAAAAATAATTGACCTCGTTTAAAATTTTTGATGTATTTGCTATGTATTTGTGGATTACATGCATGATTTCTATGGATCATTTGATTTCATTTAGTTTATTAGAACGAGGAGTCTTGCAAAGCCATTTTGTAAACTAGACAGTTAGGTGAATATAAGTCATGTACCATGAGTGAGTGAGGTGTAATACTTAGTTCAAGATCGTTGGAAGATTCTTAAAACTTGCTTGGTTAGTCTTTGCATAGGATATGATGGTTGGTTAGGATATCATCATAGACCTTTTTTGTTAAGCTCACTTTTAACCTAAAATAACCCTACCTAAATCATATGATTCCCTTGATCCCGCTTATGAGCCTTTAATAGATCATTTTTCTTTATTAACCGATGAACCGTACCCATTTTTTAAAATGAACCTCTTTTGGCCTTGGTTCTTCCTTTTGACATTATGAATCCCCACATGTGCAAAATGCCTAAGTTGAAGGTGGCTAGAGTGGGGTTGTATGAATTGTGGAATGAGAAGAAGGGAGAGAATAGAGAAAAGGTTAAAATGAGGTGGTGTGAAAAAAGGAGTTGATAAAGTTGAAAATCTTGAAGAAGAAAATTCAAAAGAGAAAAAATATAAAATTCTTGGAAAAGTTGAAAATACACTACACCCATACAAATGTACAAAAAGGGTTAAAAGTGAGAAAAATGAAAACAATAAAGGGTGAAATAGTAAATGGTGAAGCTAATGTGTCACGCCACGCCTTGGGGGTATGATCGACACCTCGGTGCCCTATTAGGACTCGATCGTTAGACTATCGAGCCTAAGCACATCCGGTGCCCGGGCCGGCTCTATCTCGCATTTCGGAATTAATCTGGAAGATATAACTACTAAGAATACAAATTTCTCCCATCGACCGGGCCTATAGCCACCGTTCTATAACTTCAGCTAACCAGATTCATACTTATGTAGGGAAACCTATGCGGGCGACAAGGCAACCATGTTGTCTGGGCTTACTCTAACTCAATATAATGAATACCGAATATCTACGTGATCGACAAGGTCACTACTATTCGAATACCTACCCACACCGCCAACACAATCAACAACACTAAACAAATAAAATACGCACTACCCACACGACGGCACACCAACTACGTTGAGATATATACACAATCGCAAGCCTCTATGAATACTAATAAAAATGGCTCGGGACAAGGCCCCGACCTACCCATACCGTACAACAAAAGAAAGGAAATAGACCTTAGCCGTCTAGCTCCGATGACAGAGCCGATGACTCAATGAGCGGTTGGAATCACGAGGGATCGTCTCAGTTGCCTATGAGTACCGCAGTAAGTAATGGCCGCTTCAAACGCGTCCTCTGTACCGAGTATGCAAAGCAAACTAAACACATCTCGAATATAAACATAACTAGAAACTCGGGAATAGTAGGAAGAGTCTGGAACCTGTCAACTGAGAATCTCGAATCAAAGCCAGACAGAGTAAGGCATACCAAGCGACGTATGGTATCTACTGCCTATTAGCTAATAAATAAATATATATATACATATATATATAACAAGTAAGGACCAATAATGCCTCATAAGCCTAAGGTGCCAACCAACAAACAATCTAATACCTCTACCCGGTCAAAACTATCCAAAAATAAGTCACTCCACTGCCTACTAACTACGAGCACCTCTACCGCCCCGGCTCCCGCCTAAGCAGTGGCCTCTGATATAAATAATCGTGTCTCGAGCCCTGAGGACTCTCAGACTGCAATCAGAACTGCATCAGGTTCGTATCTCGTAATTCCGTCCCCGAAGCAAGCGCACAACAGGTAAGCTATACTGTAATGCCGATAAGCTCCGATATGGGAATGCTCAATCTCATTCGTCCTACTGCGGACGACATACCACTTCTTGAGTGGCGTATCCCCACCCTCATGGCGGGTCACCACGCTACCAACCTGGGGGCGGCGAGGACGCCCAAAGGGTGCCTCATAACAATAAATAGGTCTCAACAAACAAGGATCACGATAGCAAGTATGTTTGAACTAAAAAATACTATATGTATTCTCATTTCTATTCTAGAACTCTTTCGTGTTATACTAATTCTCATACTCTAATTATACTGTATCTCGGGATATTATCCACTGGGTTCGGCTATACCGTATCCTAGATATTATCTCGATTGTTCAAGCATCAGACTGGGATATTATCTCGACTGCCTGGAGGCTACTTTACTAACTTTTATTCTGAACATATCTCATAATATTATAAACATGCTTGCTAAATTCAAAACACGCTTGCTAAACTCATACGGACTCAATTCTTTGACTTCTAAATTTTCTTCTATATAACACGCTATCTACTGCATCGATTACTAATTGCCGAGGAATTAGCTTTACATACCTTCGCTCGAAGTTTCCGACTAACTGCGAGTTCGACCAAAGGATAAGGCTTCTCCCAACCGCATCTATATATATATCAATTAGAACTAAATACACTAATATTCCTAAGAAAACATCACTTTCATATATATAGTCTAAACTTTGCTTATCGAAAAATCCAATAAAACTCGCTATTTCTCGAAAGTCCGTAAGGGAGAAATACTCACTTTAAGGGATAGGAGTATATTGACACTAATTTGGAGCAATTTCATTTACCTTAGCTCGGTATCGCCCACATCTCGCCGACCCCCACGAAACTAAACTCGTAGGAATGCTCCTTGCTGCTTAATACCCTAGATTCTAGGATTAATTCGAGTTTGACCGCGCTTGACTAGAATTGGATGGAAATTATCAAGAAACCTTCACTCCTCTTCCTCCGATTTTCCGTTTTCACCGGAAATTATAAGAATTTAACATTAAAAACCGAAGTGGAGGGGCTTATATAGTTGGGACCTATAAGTCGCATTCATGGAATGCAATTTATAAGTCGCATTTTGCCTCGCGACGCACCGACTCGCGCTTGTCCGATCTTTCCCGGCCTTTTCTAGCATGTATGACATTCTAAAATACTTAACCAACATGCAAATAGGTCATCTACATGTCAAGAATTTACTGCACACAATGTATATAGCTCCAAAGAAGGGATAGTCACTCATAATCTCTCATATTTATTATGTCAAGCCTCTAGAGCCTACATTACAAGCCAACAAGTCCTATAGTGATCATAATTTGACTATCTAATAAACTGAAGGCAGAGGTTAAGGCAAGCCTATGGTATTTGATACATAGTACTTGAAACTTCTTTGTGAGAGTGAGCATCTCGCTTGCTTAAATTCCATGCAACATCTCGACACTATATCCGTGAGCTGACTTCTATTTGAAAGGGTATGCATTATATTTCCTTACTATTAGTCAGGTGGTTTACCTGGTGATGACTTGATTGCCTGCTGATAGCTGGGATGATACGCCTGATCCCCGCTAGCATGTTTTGTGGTTGCTTGTAGTACATTAGCCGATGTTAGTTCATGAAAGGGTCGAAGTCATTAATGTATGCAAGTTTTGTTTGGTATCGTCAGAGTGTCCCGGTTTATTTTCTAGTTGAGTGTCATATTTAGTTTTTCTTTTCTTTCCCTTTATGACATTCAAAAATCTAAAGTTGAGGTGCTGATGTGTTGTGAGTTTACAACACTTTCGACACTCAAAACTAAGAAAATAGCATGGACTTAGTATGTTTATACGGATATAAGACACTTTTTCTTCGGGGTTACGTGGATAAATAGGTGTTGAAGCAAGAATGTGCAAAAGATTGCCCGAAAGTGCAAAAAATAGGCTTAAGTCACAATTCTCAATATGAGACGTAGGTTAATGCTATGAGTCGTACTAAAGATCATGAAAAGTTTCATAAGGATAAGTTGTGAAGATTGCATCCTACGACTCTCACTCCGAGTCGCATACTTGTATGGGCCGTAGCATTGAGTCGTGAAAGATTCCGTAAGATTTGCATAAGAGGCCGACTCGATATGGATAGACAGACGAGTTGTGGTATCAAGGTACGAGTCGTACCATCACACTCGTGAAGAACTTCTGGAAAATTAAGAATTCTCGTGAGTAATACCACGTAAGGGCGTGACGACTTTGTAGGAACCACGACGAGTCGTACCAAGTTCCACTACTTAGTGAAATTCTCAAAATTTCTACAAGAATATGCGTGATGAAGGTGGTCACCTGTACAAACCCGCTAATGGGTCGTAGGATCGATCATGGCATGTTTACACTAGCTATGGAAATTCACCCCGTTAGCCTAGAAAGGATTTTTATGTTTTATGTTTTATTTTCATGGAGGGATGTCGTGAAGTAGTGAGAAAACATTGAGACAAGATAGAATTGGAGTTGATCGACTTGTGATCAACCTTTTTCTGATTTTCTCTCATCTTCATGCTTTGTTCTTGAGGATTTTGCTAATTTATTTAAAGAAGTTTTTCTCTCATCTACGATTGTAAGTATTGATTTTTTATGTATTCAATTATGAATTCAAATCAAAACCTGCAAATCATGAGAGCTAAAACCTCCATAGCCAGGGTTGTGGAGACCATGGTGGATTAACAAGCTATGGTTACATAAAAGTGATTCAACACCTATGAAAAACACTTGTATTATATTCTCTTAATGCTTAAACATTTTTTAATGGCTTACAACATCGTGACTTGTTTGAATTCCTTTACTTTCGAGCTTCCAGAGAGGTATAGATTAGGACAAGAGAATTACAACAAAGCCTCGATCTTGATGCATCATTGTATTAACTTGAGCCGTGGTCGCAGGATAGTTAAATTTTGGGGACATATTGATAATCATAGTTTGTAATCGCTCATGAGACCCGAATTCTATGGATTGAGCAGAGCCACCAATAGACGAACCACTGCTTGATGAACCTTAGTTATCATTTCTACAAGTAAGAATATCACGTATACATACGCAAAGCGCTTATGAACCCAATGCGGAACATAAACCCTAGTTATCTTTCATTCTGATTTCAACCAAAATTTTAAATGCTTGTTTTTACTCATCGTATTCTTTAGAACCCCAATTTGAGAATTCACTCAAAAAGTTCAATTACTAGCTTTAGTCTATCTCTTCCATATTGCCGTGGGTATGACCCTAACCTCTTAGCTGAGTTCTTTATTGACAACGTCCGCTTCATACTTCGCAGGAGGTATGGTTCGCATTATTGCACGACCGTAGGGCTACTATTAATCGAACATGCTCCTAAGCAAACAGCCTTAACTCTTCACAAGCGGCTTACTATAACCCTAGCCCTCGGAAGTAACACCGCATACTATGGTACGAGTCCCTTTAGACTTCAACCTAGTCTCGCTCGTAATGGCTTCCGGGCGTTTTGTATCCTCGCGTAGGCGTGTTTATTCGGGAACCAGCCACTTGCGTGAATTCCGTACGTGACTATAAGAGTAGGCTAGGCGTTGGCCCAAGATTCCAACTACTAATGAAGTTCCCTCCTTCCTAGTATTAACTAATTTATTGTGGACTTGGAACAACTGTGGGATGGCGTCCTAAGTGACCAGACAAGCACTAAGTCGATCGAAACTAACAATACTAACAATAGCCAACTACATGGCAAAGTTAACCTTCAATTCACTAGGCAACCTTGGCACCACTAACTCTAGGGCTAAGACCATCCTATCCAAATTATGGCCTTGGAGGCATCAAGGTATTCCAATGGACTTCAAGCGAGCTTCACTGACAATACTGCATCAAACCTAAAGCTATATCACGGATGTGCCCTACACTCGCCAATTTACCAAATCAGACTCCACAACTAACCATAGACTTCAAAGGCCTTGGCCCGACACAAAGAAACATTAGAATTTCTACTAATACCGTGGAATGTGTTAGTTGTGGTGAGTTTCTATGACACTCCTAGAATGAGTCACACTTATCATACTCTTTCCTGTGGGATAATGCAATATACTCTCAATACACTTTCAGCAACTAAACACAACATACATAATCATAATCTACCGAGTAGTTAATCACAAATACTTGATTCTTATCTACTAGCAAGAATAATTACAATATATGTGATCCTTGTCTTGCTTAAGACGTAGGTCGTGGATTACCGTATGACAAGAATAACTTGCCGAAGAAATAAGCCTTAACATACCCTCGAATGTCGATTCTCATTTAATGCTTTGAACTCGTATCCAAGGGTTCCACTCAACCGCAACCCTTACGCCGAGAAAATAGGCCATTTTCAATACTAAATTTACAAACAATGATAATTGATAACATAATAATTCATAATTCAACTCTTTTAACTCAATCAAAACCCACAATATCTGTAGAGTTCAAAAGTGGAGAAATGCTTACCTATTTCCAGGGCTATTTAGAATCTAATTTGGAGAAATTCAATACAACTTTTACTCGATGGGGTTCCTGTATACCGAGCTGTAATTTTCAAGAAATAACTCTACGTAGATGCTTTTCAGAAGCTTATAACTTTTTACCCAAAGTTAATTTGTGTTTGGACAGCGTTTGATAGAGTAATTTGGATGAAAATAGGATGAATGTTACGTGCCCTCTCTTTTCTGGGGCCGGGCGAACATTTTTCAAATAATTTTAATGAACAAAGGAGACTTATATAGGCATAGGCCGCCGCCCCACTTCCCATGGTGTAGTGCTCCGTCTCTCACGTTGCGTATCGTGCAAGTGTGGCTCGGCGCCCGCAGCTCCTCGCGCCTAGCCTCGCCTCGACTTCGCTAACCCACTAGACAATGTCCTCGTCACCCCGCTCTCGAGGCTCTTCCCGCACGCGTCAAGATCTCATTGCTTACCACAAGCCTGCATTTACTCCATTACTCAGCTAATAAAATCTTACTTGTGTAACATCATCCTCTAGAACATTCATCCTCGAATATAGTCTTGGGCTTAAAGGAATCAACTATTTTAACTAGTGCCCAAAATATTTACAGAGTCTCCTCTGTAATAGGGACTATTCGAAAATCTGAAACATAGAAAATAACATGTGCGCTCACAGACGCTATTTGCAACTGAATAATATAGTGGCATTGCATATATAAGTGGTTGATAACAACACAATAAGGGCTCTACTCAATGCCCGAAAACTATATCGCCTGCTTCAATTTGTTTGAATCGTTTGTTGTCACCATGAGCCCGGAACAATCAAGATATTTAGATCTTACTTTATCCTTAGCTTAGTTCACCTTGTTGTATTCCTATTCCTCTCTAAATCTATCAGATCACATCTTTGATCCTCACTGCAGAGTCTCACGACCCGACGATCTAATATAACTATTGGAGCCTCCACATTGGAAGGCTCTTCTCAGCCTGGGCCTTCACCGGGGTCAACCTAAGAGAAGGCCTCCTACATGCATGTACAAAGGTTGATAAATGGATCCTACTCCGAAGGAAACTCTATCTTATAGTCACTTCGCCAATCTCCGGAGGATCCCAGAGTAACTTAATGAATTTAGTGGCTAGACTGGCCTCTTCTTGTTATATCTCTTACACTTTTTATTATGAAATTCAAAGGAATATCCAACCACGCTCAATATCTAACTTCTCCATACGCTAGAATAAGACTTCCGATGACCCCGGGCTACCGGTACATATCTCCGAATTAGTTTAGTTGTTTCCCTCTCGACTTGTGCGCATGATCCGTCCAATTATCCCCGACTTACCCGCTTTTAGGCATTCATATAGGGACCTACATTTCCACCCTTTAACACATCCCCCCTCAAGGTCTGGAAATAAGTGCCGTCTACTTGGTCATTCTGGGACGGGGAAGCCGTACTCAAATTAACTTCAGTCGACCCATTCTCGATGCCTTTCTAAAGTCTAAATTGTGTTGTGGTCTACCAAAATTTAATGGACACTAGGACATCATATTGCCGGAATAGTTCTTTAATATTCAATTGAACGTAATCTTTAGCTGAAACATTATTCTAACCTAAAGAAACGGATTAATTCATCGTCTTTCAACACTAAGTGGAATAGGATCGAATTTACACCTAGTACTAAGAACCCTATAGCTATACCGTCTACTTACTTCCACGCAGCACAACAATCTCCCCGAATTAGCCCTCGCCCGATTTCTAATGTCCAACCTCTCTTTGCCGGCTATTGGAGCTTTATGCCACCACTCAACAGTATCCTTTTTCTTCCCCGCAATAGATCTCTTTTATAACCAATGCATTTTCATCAAACTTTGGTAGTATAACATACATGGTATGTCTTGATACAATCTACTCAATGAATCCCTACCATATTTAGAAAATAGAGTCGACCTCCCCTAGATCTCAAGAATTTGTCCCCTACTATCTCAAAGGCTCAAGTGACTCCTTCCGCCGTCTTATCTCCGCCTGCACTGCACGAGGTCTCAAGACATCACTCTTTGCCTCTACAACTACTGTAACATTGAAGTATTCTAGGTTACGACCTTACTCTCCTCTAAATGTCATCCTAATGCTTATTTCTATTATCAAAGGGCTATTCCTGCTTTATCTACCCGCTACCGCCCGGGAGGTGATTTTGTTCTCCTCCAAAGGATACTCGTGCCTTCCCCTTACTTCTATGCTAAGATCTCGGGATTCGTGCCCCCGCATCTTACCGATGCTGATATTAGTGACCAAGTCTACCAATCTATAATGTTTTACCACACTCCTGCCAATTCCACTCTCATATAATCTCTGACCTTCTACATAAAAATCTAGGGTCATGGCTATTATTCTTCAAGTATTCACTACCGTCGCAAGAACGCCGCGCGAATTAGCCTATTTCTAACTTGAGATTTACTACTTTTGGGGTTTATTGCTTATGGACTCTCACACGTACTTGGGTGCTACCGCAATATTATATGCTCTCCTGATTTATTGTTGTGAGGTCTAGGTAACTTTGTAAACATTAGGTCTCACCACTTTCTAATCCTTCAATCAATAGTTCTAACCCTTTTTACTCTTTTATTCGGGCAACATGGAATTGATACTTTACACTTTCTAATTTACTAAAAGAACAAGTCGAGGTGAAACTCGACTTATCATTCAATAACAGGGCTAAGGCGTGAAAATCAATAAATCCCAAAGGCCGGAGGTACAAACACGCAATCCGCATATTTAAGGTAATCAAACATTAACTATTATCCCCTGCCTAATTCTAAACATCTACTAAGTGAGCTAATTCATATATATACTATACACCTGACCTCCTATTCCTATTACCAAGAATGAACTGGGACAATGCTGGCATATCTATTACCCAAGAGATTCCCAGTTCTGAGGACGCTCGGGGAGATTAAAAGACATCTATTGTTACCCTTAGGCCGATCTGTCTCAATCGGGAACTCATCGGTACCCTCTCCAATCAAGAGGGGGCCTAATCTCATGGGCCGACCGAGGTCTCTCCCATATCAAACATTATTCTGGACAGACATAACTAAAATATTAGTGGACTCATCCCTATACAACTCCTACTTCATAGCACTATCTCGAGAAGAAGGTGGGGTAACCATACTATCATGTCTCGTAGCTTCCTACTTCCTTATAAAATGTGGTGCAAAAGATATTTATAAGCAAGGCTCGCTAGGACACTGGCCATAAGACTCCCCTACGATACGACTCCGTTTCCGATACCAAATTTGTCACACCCCACCTTAGGAGGCATGTTTGGCACCTAATGCTACACTGAATCAAGGACTCGATGGGCCTATACACTCGGTGTTCACTAACTCAAATCAAGAAAACAAACCGCTATATCTCATCTCGGTAAATACATCCTCGCCAACAAGGCTATGCACCACCTGTAAAAGAAAATAGCTAACGCAGCCAACATAACAATAAAAGGGATCCTATGCATGCCGACAAGACCACCATGTTGTCCAAGCTATAATGTGAATGAAAGCAAGAAGCTACACTAGGCCCCACACACACCGATATGTTGTGATTTATAGCACTTTCGTCTTTCAAAACCGACAAAAAATAAAGATGGACTTAGGTGTGTTTGAGTGGATATGAGGTATTCTTCTTTTGTTTTTAGGTAAACTTAGGTGTTGGAACAAGATTATGCAAATGAAGCTTAAAAGAGCAGAAATGAGCCGTACTCCGATTAGCCTCGCACGATTTGTACACTGATAGTACCAATCACGCACTCGTGGAAATGTTCGTAAGAATGAGCGTAGAAAGAAGCAACCCACGACTCATAAGACGAGCCGTATGATTGTTGTACGAGTCATAACACTTCCAAGTCATAGAATGATTCAGTAAAAATTGCACAAAGGCTTACTCTGGGTACCTGATGACTACGTATGAGTTGTGATGCAAGGTAACGAGTCTTACCAAAGCACTTCATGAAACTTCGTAAAAATTCCGAGTCTTTAGATTTAGACCACGGAAGTTCAGTACGACTCATAGGAAGATGGTATAAGTCGTACCAGCACCAACAATTAGCCAATTTCAAAGAAGTAACAAACTTACTTGGATATGTGTACTAATTGCATAAGCCTCACATGTGTCGTAGGTCTCGATCATGGCACTAGCTAAAGCAGTATATGGAAGCTTACTCGTTAGCATAGGAAAGGATTTTAATGTTTGTATAAATACGTTTTATGTTTTATTTTCATAAGAGAGGAGTTGAGAAGTAATTATGAGTGATTAGAACCGATTAGCAAACGAAATTGAGATAGAAGTGGAATCGAAAGGTTCAACTTGTGATCAACCTTTCTTGATCTTCATATAGATCTTAAGGATTTTGCTGATTAATTCAAGGAAGTTTTTCTCTCAATCATAATTGTAAATATTGATTTATGCCTTTAATTATGCAAACAAATCACAATCTTGCAACTATGATGCATTAAAACATCCATAGCTAGGTTGTGGGAACCATGGTGGATTAACAAGCTAGTGGTTACATAAAAGTGATTCAAACCAATGCAAATACTTGTATTGTATTCTCTTCATGCTTAAACATTTCTTTACTGGGTACAACGTGAAGGACATGCTCAAATGTTTTACTTGCTTAGGTCTAAGAGGTAGAATTAGGGAAAAAGAATTACAACAAACTCGATCTTGATGATCATCAGTATTAACTTTGAGTTGTGGTCGCAGGATAGTTAAATTTGGGACATATGGTAACGATTAGTTTGCACCGCTCGTGAGAACCGACTCGATGATTGAGTATAGTCATTCAATATAGATGAACCGGGCCATTTGAATGAACCTAATTATTAGTTCTACAAGTAAGCATCGGGCATGATCACGTATGTATACCCCAAGCGCTTATGAACCCATGGGGAACATAAACCCTAGTTACCTTTTATTCCGTATTTCAACCAAAATTTTAATAGTTTTTTTTAATTATTGTTTTCTTTAGAACTCAATTTGGAGTAACTACCTAACAAGTTCACTTATCGTTTTAGTCTAAATTTCTTCCCTATTCCTCGTGGGTTCGACCCCAACCTCTTGTCGAGTTCTTTATCGACAACGTCCGTCTATACTGGTAGGAGGTATAGTTTGAGCGTTATGAAAGTATGCAAAATATGTACATATACTAGTTTTAAAAGCTAAGTGATTTTGAACTTTGACTTTCTAATGTTGATCCTCTATGCATGCGAGTAAATCATTTGAGCTTCTTTGATTTTTTTCATAATCCTAAGTGCAAGTAGACCTCGGTTCGTAGGGATGAATTTTGTGCTTAAATGTGAGAAGAGAAGTAGAGATTGTTCTAAGATGAAAATAGTTTAAGTGTGTGCTGATGAAAGGTGTATTTACGCACTTCATGTACATTATTTTTCCTGCATTTTACTATGTTTTGACAATAAATCATGTGTGCTTGCATATGTTTATGTTATATATATTTGTGAAATTAGTTGGACACATGTGATTAGATGTTTTCAAGGCTAAAATGATGTGATTTGATTGTATTTGAGGCTTATGGACTGAAGATGAGGAAGTTGGAATGAATAATGCAAAAGAGCAAGGCATATCGCACTACACAAAGATCACAAGGCGACTGTATGCGCGAGAATCGGCCTTGCCGCGGCTACGCATGCGCGACATGGCATCAGGCTGCCAAGGAGCCCTGTGCACGAGGTGCCTATTTCTCAGGCGACAAGACATCGCGACGCAAATACATGACATGTGCAAGGCACAACCTTGGCATAGCAGCAGGCGCGAGGTGCCCTTCCACCGCTGGGTGATGCATCCTCGTGCGGCAAGGAAGTTTGAACGCCCAAAAATGGATCTCCCACTTCAACTAGGAAAAGAAACTTTAAATCTCAAGTCAAATTCATCAAGGAACAAGGAAAACATAAATCTACTACAATAAATACCCTTTTATTTTCACGTAATAGCCAAGTTTTAAAGTTTGAAAGTCTTCAAGTAGGAAGTTTTAAGAGAAGGTTTTTAAGTCTTGAAGTTTTGAATAGAGAAGTTTTTAAAGTTTACAATGTTGTAGAATACATACTTTGAGATATTTATAAAGTTGTTCTTCCCAATTTTTGCATTAATCAAGTGAAGGTTCTTCTAATCATTGTTATAAGTATTAATTTGTGTTTTACTTATGAATGATATTAATTTATTTATGAACATGATAGCTAAATCCCACAAATAGGGTTGTGGAAACCGTGAATTACCACAAACTAGGTTTGTACCTGATGTGATTCTAAACCAATACTAAACGCTTGTATTGTATTCTCTTATGCTTAAACGTTTAATGGTGCGCAACGTTAGACATGCCTAAATTATTTACTTTCTTAGTTCTTAGAGGTATATTAGAAAATAAAATTACAACAAAACCTGATCTTGATTTATCATTGTATTAACTGAATGTGGTAGTAGGATAGTTAAATTTGGACATATTGATAATGGTTAACTTGCAACGCTATGAAACCTCGGCTCGGTGATCGATATAGTCATTCAATAGGGATTAGCCTGGCCGTTCGAATGAACCTAAGTTATCAATTTCCATAAGCATAATACAGATCACTAGTGTAAACTCGAAGTAGTTAAGGATACATGGGGACCACTTACCCTAGTTACCGTATTAATTTGGAAACAACTATCAATTTCTCAAGATTGTTATACACTTTACAAATCCCCTCTTAGAAAATAATTGACTAAAAAGCTTAAGCACTAGCATTCTTCTAAATCCTTCTATATTCTCTCATGGATCGACCTCAACCTCTCTGGGCTTAGGTACTTTATTGACAATGTCCACTTCATACTTCGGTAGGAGATATGGCTTGAGCGCTATCAACGGCCAACACATAAAATAATACATATATGGGCCCCATACGCCAACAATGACTAATTAGCTGAATACCATAGTCTCGTAAGCCTTTAAGAGTGAACATATCGGTCGAAACAAAATTCCTACCTACCCAAATGCTATAAAAATAAAAGAAAGGTAACCTCTACAACCCGGAAACTTCGAATGAAAGAAGCCGACCAATTAGCTAACTCGACAACTACTAGAGATCCCAAAATATGTCCGTCTAAACCTGCATGCAAGTAGGTAGCGCCCAGTTTGCACGTATAATATGTACCGAATATAAGGCAAGAACAAAGTTGAATATAAGCCGATAAAGATGGAAAGTGAATAGCAAGAAGAAGTAATAGCTAACTGTAGTTTTCTTATCCATAACTGCATCTAGTAAGCCACTACACATATATGAGCTAGAACCGAACGACTATACATTCATAAGCTATAGCTAGCAATGCAAGTATACAAACAAGAACCTAACTCCGCTCCTATAAGCCAGAAGGTATATAAGAAACACAAAATAACCTACCGGCCCCCATAAGCCTGGAAGTATAAACAATACACACTCTCCTTATCAAAACTATTATTGGCCCGCAGTATGTGTAAATAAGGTATACTTGATTTCTAAAATGTGACGTGAGCCCGGTGTAGGCTCGCACCAGTTCGAGCCATTTGGGCTCCCGTGGTTGTGTTTGAAATGTTCTGCGCCTCGTGGCGTGTCTCGAGCCATCTCGGGGTTCCCTGCGTAATTTTGTCTCGAGCGTCTAGTTCCTATAATCAGATGGAGCCTTCGGGATCCCGTAGTTGTATTCCGAGCTATCCGGATTCTCAGAATTTAATACAGCCATCTAGGCTCCTATAGCGAACATGAGCCATCTGGGTCTCCTATAATCTCAAACACGAGCCATCTGAAGTTCTTTGTAACCGAATGAGCCATCTGGTTTATAACCGAACATGAGCCATCCGCTCCCTAACTAAATATGATCCATCTGGGCCTCGCAACCGAATATGAGCTATCTGGGGTTTTGCAATTGAATATCTATCGCCTAAATGCACTGTGTGGTGAGGTCCTAGAGTGGTTTGAACGATACTCTTAATATCATGCTAGGACAATGGTAGCCTATAAAACAAGAAGGTAATAGGCAACCCACCATTTAGTTCTTTCACTTAGGGGACGGTTGCTATTAATCGTATATCTCCTAAGCAAAGAAGCCCTAACTCTTCACAAAAGGCCTTACTATAACTCCTAGCCTAAGTAATACCATGATACTATGTACGAGTCCCTTCGTACTTCAACCTAGTCCGCTAGGATTCCATGGTTTCCTCGGGGCATTTCGTATACCGTAGGCAAGGTTTATCTAACCACTCACTAACTGCATTTAGGAATCTATAAGAGTAGGCTGGGTATTTGGCCCCGCATCTAACTTCTAATAAAGTTCCCTACATCGGGTTTACTAATCCATCGACTGAACAATCGGGACGAAGTCCTTGTCACGACTCGCACAGAGGCCCTGACGAGACATGGATGGTGGACCCGAGATACCCCAAGTCGACCCATGGCATAAGCGCATAACCAACTCACTACTCAACCGAACAAAACATGAATATAATCTCCATCTAATTCAACATCACATTAGAATAACATCCAAACCGCACATACATAAGTCTGAGGTTTCTAAATTGACGAAGCTGATGGGACAAGACCCCAACTAACTCGAATTGAAATCTGAAATACATAAAGAAAAAATGATAGTCCTGGCCCTGAAGGATGAGGACTCACCATTCCAAGTAGATACTAACTTCCGAAAGCCGCCTATGAATGGGCTAAAGTCATGAAGCCGGTCTCCGTATCATGAAATGATACAAATATAGAAAGTATGTGGTTAGTACGTGGAATGTACCGAGTATGCAAGGTAGGTAAACCGCTTAAGAAAAGTAAATCATTTAAAACATTTCATATCATATTATAGCGCTCCCAAGTATAAAGAGACGGGCTACATACATTCATTCCAACCGCAATCTTATCATAATACGACTACGATGTTTTATAACATCATGATCAATTAATGACTCAAAGATGAATCATAACATTTATATTGAAAAGCTATACAATTGAGTCAATCCTTGCTTTGAATACGCATGCGTGCAAGGTAATTATCAGAGTTATGAATATGCAAATACGAATGATATGGGGAGAAGGGAGACTCGTCATTTAACCGATACCATGATAGAGATTACGTGGTCCCGACTATCACACTCAAGTGGGCAGAGCTGGCCCAATTATGGGGTCTTTCATCTAAATTGCATAATTCTTCAACCTCTACACATGGGTACGATTAGATTATGTTTCTATTGATGAATTATGGAAGCATGGACAGATATTTTAAATTGTTTTCAATCAAAATTGTGTTTTCTAATTCTTAAGGAAATTAAAGGCCCATGGATGAAAATTTCATTAAATAAGAGAATGACGATGAATGTATGATGATGATGAGATTTGATGATGAAAAGCATGTTTCTAAAGCTACCCATGATTATGATATTGTTTTTCAAAATGAATCGAGTAGATCTAAGCATGATAAAGCTTTGGAAAATCCCTATATCGAGTATGATGATGTAGTATCTCTAAAGTAAGCCAACCACATGGTTTTGGAGTGAAGGCTCCCACTTATCTTTGAGCTTGTGGTATGTTTCAAATAAATCTTCTCATATGCACGAACTCTTAATTGAGATGTATGATTATTATTGAGCTTCATTTTCATACGATGTCGAGTCTTTGCATGATTTCACTACTGATCTTTGTCATAGAAAATGTTGAGCTTCGCTTTCATATGGCGTCTGCCCATACGATTTGCTATTTGAGTATTTGTCAATAGACAATGTTGAGCTGCTTTTCATACGATGTTGAGTTTATGCATGATTTCGTTGTTGAGCTTTGTCATGGGCAATGTTGAGATTCGTTATTAAATGATGTACAACATATGCATGTTTTTAGGAGAAAAGTCTAGCACCGAGCGGCTAAGAGCCGATCACCCTACGCCCTTAACTATGCGCCTACGTAGGATGATACTATATATATATATATATTATATTATATTATATTGGGACCTCCCTTATGAGCTATCCTTCACTCTTACCTGGGCCCCACCTTGATATCGATATCATGGTATCTCCCTTAGTCCCGCTAAGAATTTGGACGACTCTACCCACTTGACGTGATAGTCGGGACCATGTAAGCTCTACGTGGTGTCTGCTTATGTGACGAGCTCCCAATGTTCCCTCATGATCTGGCTTATGCATATTTACTACTCATAATTTCAATATACACATGCATGATCTAAAAGCAAGATTTGCCTCATTGTTCAGCTTTTTCTTATAAGAATGTCATATTGCATCTTTGAGTCATTCGAGCCGCTATGATGTTATGAAGATATATATTGTTATGTTATGAAAGATTATGATTTCATAAAGAATGCATACAAGCCTCCTCTCATATTTGAAAGCTTTGAATATGTTATGAAATGTTTTTAAGTGATTTACTTTACTTAAGCGATTTTACTTGCCTTGCATACTTCATCTCACGTACCGACCTCGCATACTATGATGTATCGATTCATGATACAGACCTAGCCTGTGCTCGCCCGCTCGTAGTCAATTGTCAGAGTTAGCACCTTCTGGTTGGTGAGTCCTCATCCTTCGAGGGCTAGACTTTCGCCCTTATGTATTTTCAGCTTCGGTATTGGTGAGTTAGTCGGGTCTTGTCCCATCAACTCGTCCGATTAGAGGCTTTTTCTACTTATGTATGTATTCAAATTTTCGGATGCTTATTTTTATGTTATGGAGTTATGACTTCCGAGTTTATATTGTTGATTCTTCGCTTATTATTATTGATTGAGTAAGATGTATGCTTATGCCATGGGTCGACTTCTGGTCTCTGTGGTCCTTTGTCCCATGTCTACGATTTGGGCGTCTGTTGCCGCTTACACTTTTCCAGTACTCAAGTGGTCTAGCATTTGGTCAATGAAAGGACTGGAAAAGTGGTCTTTTTTCCAAGAGTTCAACTTACGTTAATCCATACACACCCTCCATGAAGTAATTAGGCGGGTTGCAATTAACTCATTCATTTCATTCTAGATAACAAAGAATCCCCCTTTTTTGGCACACATTGAATGACTTATCCAACCGTTGTCAACGATAGGACACATAACTCTTGCATATAGCCATTTAATAGTTTTCTTTTTCGACCACCCATTGTATAGGTGGATTCAGACGCCTGGGCTCCACCGAAGGGCTATAACCCTCAAGGTTGATTTTGTGAGTACAAACACTTGAGGAATACCTAAGTGATATCAACATGTAATTCACCTTATTGCTCGAATATTCCTTTAACACCTATGTGTCTTCACCTATTTGGGAGTGAGCTTGTTGGAGATAATCACCGAGGGTGTCTCATTTGCCCTTAAATTTGCATATCTCAAAATGATCGTAAATGGCTCAGCCCAAGATCGAGGTACACCGATGGATGGATTGATGCAGGAGTTGTTCCGATTTTGAGGTCGATATCGAGTTTCCTCGATTGAAAGGTATAAGTTCCTAGAGTTTTTCTCACTTGAAACACTCCTAATTTTTCCTTGTTTCAAGAAAAGGTCGGCAAATGTTTCTTTCACAATATATTCTTCCATCTCCCATTCTAATTCTTTCTTATCCCCACGGCTTGATTTGGTGGATCCTTTGTTTCCTTTGTCACTTGTTGAGCTTCCATTTGAGCTGCTAATAGGTTCATTCTGTCCTCTAACTATTTTATGGCCACATCATGATTCTCTACTCATGTTGGTGAATCAACACCACTCCGCAATTTTCGACCTCAAATAAGTTGAAATAACTTTTCAAGCACCACCTCAAGAGTGTTTTCCATGAGATGGAGGATTCATCACTTCCTTGACTACTCGCTTTAGCTAAACAAACATCGTTTCCAACCTTGATTTTCATTATAAGAATATCCATGTACTTTGATTGGTTTGTTGGTACCTTATATGAAACCCTCATGTAGTTCATTAGCAACTCCATTTTCTTCATCTTGACCATCAACACCGTATCTTTTCTTCCCCGCTCCCCTCTACATCTTATCCATCAATTAGAGGGTCTCAACATAAGGTGCTCTCTCGGGGTCTCTCAACAAACCCTTTCAAAAGGGCTCATTAGCGTATCATCAACAAAACCAACAATGGAAAATGTTGCACCAATTAAGATAGTAAAGTCAACTAGTTAAGATGAAATTTCAATTCAAATTAGCAAACAACTTAAGGATGTCGCCTAGTCCCCGACGCGATGCCATTTTGGATAACATTCAAACTCACAATTCTCTTAATGAAAGAGCGTAAATGATCGTTGTTCAAAATAAATATTCCTGATGAATGTTGGGGTCAAATCCCATAGAGACTAGTGCATGATTGTTAACTTGAATTAATTTGCACCAAATCAAGCAATGAAATAGTAAATTTTGGGGGAATGAAGTCAATAATATTGTGGATTCCGAATCAGCTAGCTGTGATAGCAAAGTAACCAAAATGGAGAGACAATGATGAGTGAAAGCTAGAGGTGTGGTGTGATGGGGTGTTAATCAAATGAGGATATTCTAGATAATAAAATTATCAGGAATAAGCGTAAATAACTTTGGACGAGATGGAGACCGATGTGTTTTTAAACCTTTGGGTGGCTTTTTCAAGACCTTTGAACCTTAAGACACAATTCAATTAGCCCAATATAGTTTGGGTTAGTAGCTGAGCTATTTCTAGCCATCAACCACTAATTGTGGATTATGAATATGGGCTTTGGCCATTTCTAACCCAACCCCACACAATCACATGCATTCCCACCTTCAAATTTTCCCCGATACTTAGTTCTTCTCTTTCAAGTCAAAATCAATTAAGAAAACTAAATTATATTTGCAACTATGGGAAATCAATTATAATTTGAAGAGAATTCAATAGTATTTACACCAATTAGCAATATTAAGATGAATCTACTAATACTCGACCCGATTAAACACTTATCATCACACACCTCTAGTTAATGATTTAGCTACTCATAATTAAGAAACTAAAAAGCATATTCGCTAATAAACCTAATGATTTCATTAATAAGAGAAAAGAAAATCAAACTCAAAATATGTCTACAACAATGGTTAATATACTCTTTTGCTAAGGAAGAAGATGAAAATAGGAGAGAGTAATATTCAAATTTCTTCTCCAATGGGATTCTTTTCTCTAAAAAGCAAAGGAAAAGTTCAAAGATATGTAGAGAGTACTTTCTTCTAGATTATATACAAAAATAGGACAATCAATTCTTTAGTGCTAGACGTAATTTCCTGTCCGTGCGTTCTTTCACTTACGACGGAATCGGGCGATTCACCGATTGCTATCCGCGAGCCGCTTCATTTTCTTCTCATAGATCCAAAGCAGTCTCCATGGCCTGGGCTGGAGTGCTTCCCGCCGGCTTCTCCGATTTCCATCTCGAACTAAATTCTCCGGGCTGATTTCATATTTAGTCCATCAAGATCCAACACCTACGTTGAAGGAATCTACAATCACCGCCTGCATTTTCTCCTCAAATCGCGGGTTGCCCGGCTATTGAACGTCATTTCACCTGGGTGTTCTCTGAAAGGAGCACCGATTTTCACTTGAATTCATCTTTTTTACTTCAATTCATGCTCTTCTCTTCAAATTAGATACTTGGCACATAATAAGCAAACAGTATAAAATTTCATCTAAAAATGACTTAAAAACTAAGCCAAAGCTCATGCTTAAGAGCCTAATGAGTTGGTAAATTACCAACTCATCAATATCGCAAAACTCAATTTTTTCATCTTGTCTTGTTCAATGTATATGAGAGGATGAGCGAGAAATATAATCTTTAACCAATGGACAAAAAGATTGAAACTATAACAGCTTTTTGTCAGGTCAGAAAGTGGCAAAGAATCCTTACAACCGTGGCAGTAACTTTACAACTATGAAGGTTGACCTCGAGAATAGGGAACAACAAACTTACTTGGTCCTCAATAGGTCCCTCATTCAAGGTTCCATCAAGTTTGCATCTTGTGATGTTCAATATATGGGAGAGGACTTTGAGAGAGATGAGCTCCTTAGATCATTGATGTAAGGAGCCGGACCGCGATAGTGAAGGTTGACTGCACCAAGGGACCCGATCCCTCGAGCACGTATCCGGGATTCCTCGCAGGTTAGTCGATCATCAAAACTAATGCATAGTACTTTAAGATCTATGCTCCATCAATCTCTACTTCAAAGTCTATGCTCCATCAATCTCTACTTCAAGGTTTATACTCCATCAATCTCTATACTAATAAAATGAGAGAAAAACCTACAAGTGGATCCCATTGATAAGTACATTGGAACTCGGCCGCCAACTCATCGCAACTTCACCAACCACAATGTAGAAAATATACTTTGGCGCTCTACGTTTGATAAGTAAATTTGATAAGAAAGCAACCAAATATATGAACCTGGTCCTTATTGGTTTGTCGACCATCAAAATTAAAAGTACAACAGTGATACTTCAAATAAAATTAGTAAATTTAAATGTAAATACTTTCCAGGAAAAGCTGTGAAACTTGAAATCTGTGGTGCTTTTTAACATACATATTGCTTTTCTTTAAAGTACATACCTTAATTTTTTATCAAAGATATATTTTTCACGGGAAGATCTTAATCACAATCATAATGAATATATAATAACTCACCATGTGTATCTTATGGCGTCCGATCGATACCTGACCCTAACCGAGGGTCATACAAACGATAGTGCAAGGATATGACTCTTATATTAATATAGCAAAAACATAATTAGTGTCCCAACCAAAGGGAAAGCCCAATTAAGGGAAACTATATGAAGTATATAGCCTTTGGCCAGAACTTTACACAATACGTGTAGCATTACGTGCTGGATTCTTCAAGCAACACCTTATCAATTTTTAAGAGTGCTCCCAAAAATAGTATTGTATGTAGTTGGCACCAATGGATCTTTGGCATAACATCAATTCATTTTCTCAATGATCCTTTCATTAAATCGTAATATCTGGCTCAATAGCCTATTAATCAAATCTAATCTGTGCTCAGTAGCTAGTAGTATCTGTGGCTTAATAGCCTGGAATAGCAACTCAAAATCTGTGGCTCAATATCCTATAGTAAGTCAAATTTGTGTTCAATAGCATATAGTATCTGTATCTAACAGTTTTTGAAATAGTTAAAAATATGTAGATTAATAGCCTATAATATCAATGGATTAATACCCTAAAATGTCTATGGCTTAATTTCCTTACATATGTCTTTAACATCGTTTGTAAACCATAGCCTAAGTACGTCTAAGAAAAACTATGATCGAATTTGCATTAATACACGTATACTTTGGGAACTAATGTACGCCTGAACATTTTTTAAAGTATTTTTAGCATTTATCCAATGAGACACAAACCACGCTAAATTATGAAAGAATATAATGATTCACGAGATTACATCCGAGAAATTAACCAATTTTTTGTGAAAAATTGAAGTGTGAAGGAGAAGATTTTCATTTTTCTTTGTTCAAAGAATGTAAATGGGTAATAATAATCAAATCCTTTGCATGTTTACCTTTTTGATCAATGTGTGCACAAACGAAATAACAAAGCTTTGATTAGCTATTCAGCTCACCCAATAAATATCAAAAATGCTTAAAATATAAGGGGGTCATAGATCCTCAAAGTATGAGTGTTACCGTTAATCTGCCATAGTATAGGGATTACTTATTTCATTTTTCATTAAGAAAAACATGAACCTAACTAATGAATAGACATATAGAATATCATAAAAAACTTCATAAAACTTTATCGAACTTGAAACATTGAGAAGATATGTAAAACATGAAGCTCGTATGACTTTATGAACGCATCACTATGAAACTCGTGGCATTAGATTGTATAACATTGAGAATTACTAGTGTTCCATGTTTCAAGATCCATATTAGCTCCCAAGGAGGACAATATCAAGATACAATAAACATGTTGCATAATAGACTCGTGCTTATGAATTCTTGAATTTGGGAGTTTAGACTTGCCTAACTTGATTATGATATTTAGCCTACTATGATTATCAATATACTCCTTTATCGCTTTAATCTACAAGAACAAGTCTATAATAGAAGTATCAAGTGGCCAATCAACTAGGGACATCACACTCATACAGAGATGATTTATCAAACACTTGTGAGCATGAGCTAAGGTCCTGTAACAATGATGTTCTCCACACCCATCCCTTTATCCTTGCTCAAATGTCACACAAAAATCCTTGGTGAGGCCAAGCATTACCTACTGTACACCACAACATACAAAAGAACCCCTAATCCATCTCATACAAATAACAACACTTGAACTCTTAACTTCCGATTATCATTCCATGAGTCTCACCGGAAACATATATATTGAAATACTTATATGAATCCATACCATGAATTAGGACATAATTCCTTACCTTAGTTGCTGCAACCCTAGGCTCTTCACTTGAAGCCCGTGATGTTAGAATCACGTAGTCAACAAAGGAATAACCATGGTTTATTTAGGGATCATTTAGCTTGAAGATGGGGGGAGGAGACTGAAATTTCTGATCTCTGGGTATACCCAAGCTAGAAATGAGAAAAGTGAGAAAATGTGAAAGAATCTAATTTGGGTATTTAAAATAATACTGCCTTTGTGACTCCAATTTTCACTTTTCATTGTCTCTTTTATCTTGGCCAAAAAAATAAAGAAAGGGTGCTATCATTTATAAATTTACTACTTATGTTATATCAATTGGGTTCTAACCCATGTGGCATATTATATTAATACATACTCAGATTCTAATATTTTGCCTCCCTCAGTGGAACCCACTTTCACTTTTCGTTGTCTCTTTTATCTTAGCCAAAGAATATCAAGAAAGGTGCTATCATTTATAAATTTACTACGCATGTTTATATCAATTGGGTTCTAACCCATGTGGCATATTTTATATTAATACATCGTCAGTTGCTTTATGAGATTTACTTTACATTACAATAATTTGTATTTTATCAAACACCTTATAGTAAAATATTCAATACCAAGTGTACGAATTTTGAATTGACGAATGATTTGATACACTGAAAGTTATATTCGAAAATATTAATTAAATAAATAATTTATCATATAAAAATTTATAATTTGAGAGATATTCTTATTTGAAGTTGGACCACATGCGAGTTCATTTAAAATTTTAATTTTGACGTAGTTTTCTACTCACTTTGTGATAGGGGTACTAGCCCTTAAATCACTCCCAATACACTCTACCGACTTCAGGATAGGGGCAACCTTAGCCCTTAAATCACTCCCAATACACTTCCTATATGTATTGTCAAATTTATGCAAATTGGTACTAGTTCACAACCTTTTTTAACATACAAAAATATTATTTCTATTAGTCATTGTCACACTTTAAAGTCTTGAATCATTTTGGGCTTTTATCCTTTTGCGGAATGTACTTCCATATTTGTCCTAGTCCATTTATTTAATTTTTTAACTTTAACATTCTCTGCTGATCTCATACTTTTATTAGATCTGGTTTTAAAATTTTAATTTTCATGGTCTTACGTTATCTCACCTTTAGGAACATCTGGCCCTGAATGAGAGTCATAGCTTAAGAAATTTATCTCGAAATTTTTCAAAAATTTGATAGAGATTTTTTTTTATATATAGGACTATTCTAAATCCTCAAGTACCGTTATCTGATCAAAAATATGTACATGAGCCTCTGCTGTGGCATCATAATGGGTATCATAATAGGAATATCTCCACGAAAAGAGCAATAATCATAACTATGGCTCCTCTTTGGTTGTACTAGATGTGAAAAGCACTTTCATTAGCATAACTTAGTTCACCTCGTTATCAATATCATTATTCGATTTGAAAACTTAGGGTATAGAATATGGACATAGGTACCTACATGTAGATACGTGAGACGTGAATAATTTATGTTTTAAATATAACTAAAACTTTGTATGTGAAACATAAAAATATATTAGGATATAGGCATGAATCATAAACCATGAATAGGTTCTAATATTTGAATCATAACCATAGAGAATAACGGTCAAATATGGGCTTCTGATAAGAGTACATAGAGCATAATTAGAGTACATCCGAAAAAAGTACTACATAGTACTTGAGAATAATTTTGACTTGGGAATGGCTGCCATTGCTTCGACATTTTCTCATCCTAAAACTAATATGGATATCTTGCCTTTATATTGTCTTTAGCTTTCCTCATAACTTCATTCAATGATCTGATTTCTCATTGTAGGCACGATAAAATATGAATCACCCACACATTTCTTTACCATAGTTTTATGGAACCTTGACATATCAGTTTTAATAGTCCATTTAACCAAATCCCTACAATATTTTGAATGGATCAATTAACATGGGGCTAAACTTTCTTTTATTCTCCACTTGCATAACATGTTTCACAGGCAATGTTCTTGAAAAGACCCAATCATCCATATCAAGGTACATTGATAAGATTCAAAAATACACTTTTCTTTTATGAAAGAGTGTAGACGACGTTGCATAAAAATAAATATTCTCGACTGATGTCGTGGTCGAACTTGGCAAAGACTAACAAGTGATATGTACAAGTGCTGTTTGAAAATTTAAATTAGTTCGGCACTCAAAAAAAAATAAAGTTGTAAATATTTTGGGGAAACCTTGATGTTGGCAATATGGTATGGATTTGAGCTTAGCCAATTAGAACAACAAAATAACTAAAGTTGGCATACAATGAGAGAGACTAGAGTGGTGTGATGATGTGACAACAAGAATGCTAGATCATCTCATCATTGCAAATTTTGTAAATAATCTCTTGACATGTGGGCATTTTTATGTTTTTCAAACTCATGAATGCCTCTTTCTAGAGTCTTTCTAACCACTAGACACAATTAAATTAGCCCAATCAAGTTTGGATTAACAACTGCACTATCTCTAGTTATTAGTATTAATTAGAGTGTGAATATGAGTTTTGTCTATGTCTAGCCCAACTCCACAAAATCACATCTATTTTCTCCATCAAATTCTCTCCCAATACTCATGTTTTTTTCAAGTAGAAATCAAGCAAGAAAAGAGGAGCCACATTTGCAACTATAGATCATAAATTATAAATTGGAGAAACTTAGCAGATTTACACTAATTAAGAAAATATTGAGACGAATCTAGCAATACCCAATTATTCTACACTCATCACCACACACCTCTAATTGATGATTTAGCTACTCATGGTTAAGAAACTAAAGAGTATATTCAATAATAAACTCATTGATTTCATTAATAAGAGCAGCAAAATCAAATTCAAAAATATGTCTGCAACAGTGGTGATACCTTGCTAAAGAAGAAGATGAAGAAAAGAAAAATAATATTCAACAATCTCCACCAATAGAATTCAACTTTCTTCTCAAGCAAAAAGGAATGTTCCAAAAGCTTAAGTTAAGATCTGATCTGTACAAAGTACTTTCTTCTAGACTCCATACAAAAATAGGGCTACCGATCTCCTCTTTTTTAGTGTTAGATGCAATTACCCCTGTTCAGGCATTTTTTCACTTGCGAAAGCACAGGCGATTCGCCGGTTACACTCCGCGAACTGCCGCCTGTCATCTCCCGCTCTTTCAGTGATTTCCAGTACCATTCGGCGGGTACCTTCGGCAATTCTCCTGACTCCAACCGCGCTATGCCGGTTTCTTTCAACCTTGATCCAGCAAGTTTAGGCGCCTGTAGGCGAGTTAACCGGCGAGTCGCCAGTTGATGTCCGTGACCGTTGGTTGCTTTAGTTCCTCAAAGAAGTGGTCATCTGCGTTTGGCCGACGTTTCGCTGGTGTTTTCCGGTGGAGCACCGGTTTTCACATGAATTCCTTCTTTTTACTCCACTTCTTGCTCTTTTTCTCCAAATTAGATATCTGCACATAAAAAGACAAAAATGGCTAAAATTTATCTAAATGAATTGAAAATTAAGGTAAAGCTCATACTTAAGAGCCTAATGAGTTGGTAAATTACCAACTCATTAAATCTCCAAACTTGAATCATTGCTCGTCCTCAATTAATGCAATTCTTATCAGTTGAGAAACATGCTACTCCACATGATTTTATACATCAATGACCACTTAATCTATGACAACCCAAAAGTGCTCACCAACTCACAGGAAAAGAGAAGCAAATTCGCCAAAAACAAAAATGGAAAAGTTTTAAGAGGCTACCACAATTCAAAGACATGATTCACAAGAGCTTTCATTTTTCAAAACAAGGGCATAGCTTATCCATGAATTACACATACATCTCAATTCATAATTATTTCACATTCAAAGTTTGCGTTAGAGCTCGCATTACTCATGCCTTATGCACACATTTACCTTAATGCAATTGTATCCTCAAAAGGAATGATGCCGCTCACAAAAGAAAGAATTCCTTTCCTTTATCATGAAATCAATGCATACACATAAGGGATTGTGGAAAAATATGATCACGCTCACTCTCCCAAAAGAAATCTTAATGCACACAACTCGACCCATAGGCTTGCTCTTCGTGTAATTTGCCACTAATGTAGAGCAACTACACTCAAAATCACTTAGGACTTGCAGGTTGTAGTGAAGGATAGGGTTAAGGGTAAGATAAATATTTGTCTTTAGTGACTAATGCCTCCCTAATGTCTTTACAAATACTTGCAACATCTCATCATCTTGTTTAGATCACTCCACCTTGTTTCTCCTTGTTCATCATCTTCATCTTTTGTGTAACACGAGCCACCCTTATAACATCTATGAATTTCACATTTAGCCTTATCTATGCAAGAGATATCACCTATTAACTATTCTTCCTTTTTCTTATGATTCGAGGTCTTTCAACCTATCGATTCACTCATCTTATCATAATTTTGGTGCTACCTCAATTTTAGGCTTCTCATTTTTCCCCCTACTCTTGCCAACCCCCAAACTTAGGTATTTGCCTCATTTAACATTCATTTCCTTATTGCTCCCTATTTCTTGGGCTTCAAGCCCTATTTTTCACTGTTTCATCACTAGCAATTAGGGAGGATGGGCGCCAAGGAGAAGTATTAAAAATGGTTATAAGGCTTGAAATGTGTTTTCAAAGAAAGGGTCCAAGGCTCAAACTTTGGATATCAACTATTAATGTTCAAGGAGGTCATTTTGGGTGAAGTGACTTAACAAAATAGGGCCTAAGATCATGTTACACATAGGGAAAGTTCTAGACAAGAAGCTATGCATGAGATTTACAAAGATCATTACCGCACAAGGCATCACACCTAAAGAGTCCACAAAAATAATTATCAACAAAAGATCTTGATTCAAGACATTAGAGTATGCAAATTCATAAACCAAACAAGGAATCTACAATGTATGACAAAAAGTTCTACGTTCTAATTTGAAATGTCCATTTTTCTTTTCACATTTTCATGCCACATTTCAAGATTTCATTTCAAAATTTTTGGTGGTACCTCTCAAAACAACTCCACAAAAGACTCAAGAAAGGTATGACATTTTCCCTTAAGAGAGTTGCCTCACAATCTATTATCGGAAAGTGCCAACCGGGTTCAACAACAAAGTGAAAAAAAAGAAGACAAATGCTCTTTGGGAAAGAACTGTGGTATGAAGAGAACCCTTGGAGTTTTATTACTATTATACTATTTACATAGGCAAACAAAAGACTTGGGTCATAATGTAATATTTAACAAATCAAAGCAAGGACCCAATTTTCATCACTAGCACACTAACATCCAAAAACCCATCCATTTCATTCATTCAGATTTTATCAACATAACTCGCTCGGCAAGGGCAATCATGAAAAATAATAAATATGAGCCCAACAAAGGCTCACAACTCTTCATCAAAAATAAAAACAAAAGTATAACAAAGGCTACATCAAATCATCACAAAATAAAACACAATTGACCCCCTAGAAAGCACTCATCCCACTCCCAACTTAAAGATTACATTGTTCCCAATGTATGCATGCAAAATAAAGAGGCGAGAGACTCCTTGAGTGGATCACTCCTCATCATCCACGTCATAATCCGCACTTTCTCCTACCTCACCCTCAAATCCTACGTCACCTGGATCTTCGGTGTCATCTCCCAAGACCTCAAACAAATCATCTAGAGGGCCTCAAACTGTAGAAGGGGCAGCCATTGTAGCGTCAAGAGCGTTCAAATCAGGCTCCTCCATGGATGTCCGACTCTTCCACTCCCTTACTTCATTTCGAAGAGAGGTGACAACCCCTTCTACAGTATATACCCTCTTGCATAGTGTGGTCAGACTCTCATACATATATTTCATCTCCCTTTTGACGTTCGGGAGATGAGAGCAGGCAGGCTCCCGGCCAACTTTTGAAGCTGACTCTCATGAGTGTTGGTCATTTCCACCAGCTTGTAGAGACCACTTGATTGGGAAGATGTTGGAGGGGGTGATGCTCCCAGCATAGGTACGTCACTAGAGGTATAGCCTAAAGCTTGTTGGTGAGGCACATTCAAATCAGGGGCTTGGGGAGACTAATCGGAGCCATGAGAATCCTCCGGTATATCAAAAGCCTGCATCCTCTTCCCCTTGACTGTGGGTGCCTCAACATCTCTCTTCCGGTCTAATGTGATTACACTTAAAGTAGAAAATGGGTCTCATCCTGGAATAATGGCACTCCAGCTTGCAAGCACAATTGGGAAATATAATACCCTGAGAACCCTAACATTAAACCAAGTTGAAACGGAGAAAATAAGATTTCTTGCACCATGTCATCGGACGAGTCATCCAGTGATCCATTGGGTGCGCATGAGTCGTTAAGTGACTCGTGGGGAGGGTGCTGGACATGGCTAAGATTTTGGAGTTTGAGGCTGACCACGGGTGGGACCATGAGTCGTCAGGTGTCTCATGGTCAAGAGTTCGCTAAGGATTTAGTGTTTGGGTAGTGTGGGTAATGACTGGGTCACCATGAGTCGTTGGATACATCACGAGTGGTGGTATCCCCTGTGGTGCCAGTGTTGAGTTTTTCTGATGCAGCCAACGAAAGGTGACCACGAGTCGTGGTCAGGGATGATGGCTGGCAGTATGTTTTTCCCTTCGAATTTATTAAGGGCTTTTTTATAATTCATAAGTTCCTAAGACCTAAACTACGTCTTTTTAAGCTTAGAATAGAGTGTTTTAAGAGGGTTAAGTTCATTATAGCCTTATTTAGTTCCATGCATGAAAGTCTAGAAGTTTCTAAGGGTGATCAAGCCTAAATTCCTCAAGTTCTTCCCCAAATTCTCTTTGGGCAATCAAGGAAGTTGTGAAATTAGATCTGTTCAGGTATGTATGGTTATGAATGGGTGTAATTGTCCACACCCATGCCCAATCCCCTCTCAATTCATGAAATTCTAATTGATGAATCTATGAACGGTTTTTACCCAATATGTTAATTCTCTAAGTTTCAATCATGGGTATGATTTAAGCATATTCCTAATATTGAATTATGATTAATGGGAAGATTTTACAATGGTTTCAAATATAAATTATATTTTCATGTTTTTTAAATTATGATGCCCATCCATGAATGTCACGCCCCGCCTTGGGTGGTATGACTGGCACCTGGTCCCTATTAGGACCTGGACTGCTACACTATCGTGCCTAAGCACATCTGGTGCCTGGCTGGCTCTATCTCAGATTCATGGAATAAACGGGCTATATAACGGCTGTAAATATAGCCTCTGGCCGACTGGGCCTATAGCCACCTATACTATAACTTCAGCTAACCAGAGACATAATCCTAAAGGGGAACCTATGCGGGCCGACAAGGCCACCATGCTGTCTAGTTATCTCT